>SNQJ01S0061059.1:2088-25457 GCA_010110895.2 Picea sitchensis | reverse complement strand
CTTTTAAGTTCTGTACATCATATATAATTGAGCACCAACTCAATGTGAGGCTGCTACCTCTGTTTTACAAGATTCAACTTGTTTGGGAGAACCGATTCTCTTGTTTCTCTAGCACCCACTAGAAGGAAGAACCAAATCCCCTAATGTTCCAACACCAACTGGATGGAAGCACCAAATTCCAGTTACAGAAGCTCCAACCTGTATAATAGAGAACACTTGTTCTCCCTTGCACCACCCTGCCACCCTGGTTTCTCTGGCTGCAACCAGAAGGAAGATGCAACTCCCTGTGTTCAATCACCCACTTGAACCTCTGAGGACAACAGTCCTCCCTAGAACCTCCCAACCACCCTGGAATATAAATGAATGATTGAATAACCAACAAGACCGATAAATCTATTCTTACCACTTCTTCTCTATTTTGTAAATCTGGTCTGCTTCTAACTGTTCTCCAATTCTTCTCTTCCTCTATCTGCAATTCTGCTCTGCTTCAAGCTTGTTCTGCAATTCTTCTCTTGCTTCTGTCTATTCATCATCTGTTACTCATCTCTGAGTTTTATCTCACGCTGTGCATACTGTCACCTTCACTTTCTTACAGTTCAACTCATTTTTATTTTTTTTCATACTGAGAAACCAACCATGCACAATCTCTATGTCTTCCTTTTATGCCCAATTCCCACTTCAGTTACACCTCGAATATTCTTGGGAAAAAATGCCTTGGCGACTGAATCACCAACCGATCAAGAATCATGAATCAGTTTTGTTAACTGAATCGTAACTGATTGATTAACTGTTAAGTGCAACAGTAGTCCTCCAATCATGTTCAAATTCACCTACACTGTTGGATTGAATCCGTAGGGTCTTGCATTTATTTCACCATTTTTCATTTCATCATTTCGACATTCCTGTTGTGAAGATTTCGATACTCAACATCATGAATGCCGAGACTCTGAGATGGATCTTGGAACCTCTAGCTTCTTCCTCCATATTCCATCGATGTGCCCAATGGCTGTGACCATGCGCTTATCCATAAAGCGCTTTCACGATTTCACATTTCGTGAATTTGGAGATGAGGAATCTCGACTCTCCAAGTTGCGATCCCTGAAACCCTTAAATGGAGCTTTTCTAACTCCTTCCCTTCTCGTGACCACTGGCGGTGACCACAGGCTGTGCTAAAAGGTGCTTCATATTTCGTGAGTTTATAAACTTCATTGAGTCTGATCGACAGTTTAAATATCCATAGATCCGACGGTCCAGATCTTATCACGATCTCGCATATCGCGATTTTCCACACCATGCTCTGTTGACTCCAAGTCAGCGAAATTCTAATCGCTTGCCACTTGTCCTATGATTCGATGGTCCAGATCTGATCTTGATTCAACGGCTCAGATCATATTGCGATTTCACAAGTCACGATTTCGACATTCCTGTGGTGAATGTTCTTGATGCTTCCAACTACCGATCCGTGAAACTCCGAAATGGTGTGGGATCAATGGTCCCAATCAACCCTTGATCTGATGGCTCAGATAATTTTGTGATTTTGCATTTCATGATTTCCACATTCCTGTGGTATTGTTTCTTTCCTCTCCAAGTCATGATTCATGAAACCCCAAAATGGCATGGGATCAACGGTCCCAATCAACCCTTGATCTGACGGCTCAGATCATTTCATGATTTCTCATTTCACGATTTCGAAATTTCTGTGGTATTGTTTCTTTCCTGTCCAAGTCACGAAACCTAGAAATGGTGTGGGATCAATGGTCCCAATCATCCCTTGATTTGACGGCTCAGATCATTTCGTGATTTCTCATTTCGCAATTTCGACATTCCTGTGGTATTGTTTCTTTCCTCTCCAAGTCATGATTCACGAAACCCCGAAATGGAGTCTTTGACATGCTCTAATATTCTTCCATGCCTCCCTCTTGGATCAACGATCAAGATTTTATCAAGACTTCGCAACTCCACGAGCCTTCGTTGTGCCTGATCAACGGTCCATATTTGGCCTCGATCTAACAGTTGAGATTATTTCACAATTTCGCATATCGCGAGTTCGAGAGGTGAAAGGTTGGAGCATTTCATACCTTTGTCTTTCCAATTAGGGAAATGTTGATCTGTGTCCATGTGTCCTACCCGTATATGGACGATCCTCCTTCTTTCGGGATTTTGTATAGCCACTTCTCCTTGCACTTTAATGAACGTGAAGGTTCTCCCTGATCCAACAATGGTCGAAACTTATGGTCAGATCTGATGCCTGAGATTTGTCCCCCTCTTATGTGTGTTCTTCTTGTCTACAATCAGATCTCACGGTCCTCCTTCTTTTGGGAATTTAAATGGGATTCAACGATCACTGACGCTTCTCCTCCCGATATTAGGCACTGCGTTCGACTCTACACTAATTCCTCTTGAGCTTACTTTGTCCTTATTTTTCCTTTGCTACATACTCTGATCTTGCCATCAGTGAAAAGCACATACTACCTATAAAGCATGCCAACCATCCTCTACACTATATCTTTTGATCTTATCGATATTTCTTTGTAGTGTCTTCCCAAAATACTTCTAGTGCCCGTCTGTTACATTCTTCCTATACTCAATCCATCATCTTTGTTGTACTTTCCATCAATGACAAGCATATGTTGCCTGTAGAACATGCCAACATATTGATCATCCCATCGAACAAGTCATTGATCTTGCTATTATGTCAGCACAAGTCCACCTCAATGCTAGATTCGCCACTTCTCAGCATACATAAGGTACTTCAATTGTTACTCCCATCGTTACACCTTTTCACACTACATCTCCTCATGTTCCACAAGATCCTGTTGGAACAAATTTACAATAGAGGATGCAAACCCTTTCCAGACATACACAACCAACTATAGGACATATATCGACTTGGGGGAAACCACCATCTAGTGGACCTATCCCTCCCAAGGGACAACCATCCTTTAGCAGGCCTACCCCTCATGGGGGACAACCCCCTTTGCACGTTCCTTCTGGAGGAAAACCTCCCTTTACTGGTCAAACCACAGTTGTAAATCAACCTATGGTAGGAGGGAACCCTTATCTTTCCAGAAACCCTTCACAATCTTGGGGAGTACCTTCAGGAGGTACATTTAATCAACCCTACAATGTGGGTAAATCATACCATAACCCACAAGGAGGAGTATCAAATTATGTTCCTTCTAGACTATCTTTTGGACAACCTTATCTGGGTGTCCCAAATCCCACCTGGGATCCTCAAGGAAAACAACCTTATCCTCCCCCAAGGGTCTAATGTTTATCCTCCCCAAGGGGCTAATGTTTACCCTCCTTAGGGATAAACTGTTTACCCTACTCAAGGGAAAACTGTTTATCCCCCAGAACAAAATAACTGACTTGTACTCCTCAGAATCAACCCATTTTCTTCCCACTCATGAATGTTCCTCAACAACAATCAAATCCCGCCTATACTGGTCAACAAGAACCATTTATTGGAGGGCCTATTGGATAAAATTATACACCTCAACCAGTTTATGGTCCCACTGGTGTCCCTATGCCACACTAGTATCACCCTCAGGTTAACCGACAATTTTCCTTCCTTGCCACTCTGGATCTACCAGACTTATCTCTGTTGACAAATGATCCCATATTGAATTTTCCTCTTTGGCCAGTAATTGTTGCTAAATTACCTTCTAACATCCCCAAATTTTATGGTAAACCTGGAGAAGACCCAAAACAACCATGTGATCAAATTCCATTTATGATGTTCATCAAAATTATTGAGGGATGATTCTATATGTTTACGTCTCTTCCAATGCACACTCATGGGCTCTGCAGCCAAATGGTACATTGAACTTCAACGTGGTTCTTTTCAAGATTTCAACTCCCTCGATATGGAATTTCTCATGCATTTTCAATTACCCATACGTTATGAGACAGGTACTGAAATTTTAACCTCCCTTCATCAAACGAACTCCATTCATATCTCTGATCACATTCATGAGTGGAGATGATGACAAAGGTTAATTAAAAAACCATTCCTGACCAACTATTGGTAGAGTGGTTTACTAAATCTCTTTTACCCCTGATTTCTCGTGACGTCTCCATGGGTGGTGTAGTCACTGAGGAAGAAGCCATTTCTCGAGCTCAGTACTTAGATTTGGTTTACTCCCAATATGGTAATTTGTATGAGTTGATTCCAAATGCTACCTGTACTCCTACCGATCCATCCAAACCTTCTTCCAAGGCACATGCAGATGGAGTTATTGGTACCGTCAAAACCCAATATACATCAGAGTTGACTAGAATCATAAATCACTCTATTTCATCACCCGCTACCAATTTGACTTCACTCTCCTCTACCTCCCTCCTGACTCAAATCCCTAAGGTGAATGCAGTTCAATTTGTCTCTTCACAACAATCTGGGGGTAAGAAGAAAACAAAAAACAAACCCAATAATAATAATAATAATAATGAACACCCCAAAACAAAAACTCCACTACCTGCTACTGAAAAGAAGCCACAGAGAAAACCGAAATTCCCATGTCTTATTTGTGGTGAAGATCATTTCACCCAAGACATTCCACATTGCGACGAAGTTGCAAAAATTTTCAAAGGGAATTTCAAACCTGTCGTGTTAACACAGCCTTTTCCTCAGCAAAAATCCATGGTTTCTCAAGCACTTGCCCCTCCTACGAGGGGTGGTTCCATCCATCCTCCTAGTGATGAAGCCTTGATGAGTGCTCATATTTATATGTTCAATGGGATTGATTTAACCACTCACACCACCACATACAACACACTGGCTAAACCTGATAAATAAAAGGTCACTAATGGTACTCCACCAGATCCATCTCCCACCTCTGTTAGTCCTCCATTTGGATCACTTCAGATAGAGAAACCTAATTTTGACTCTATTTTATGCCCTCCCAAGAGCACTATCTGCAAGTCAACTTTTAATCCTAGTTCATGTGCTGCCAAAAAATACAACATTGTTGAAGATTTGGCTCAAGAACCATGTGCTATGTCCAGTCTTGAAGTTCTACAACATTTCCCAAGTCAGCGTAGAACTCTCTTCGCTGCCATTGATCCTAGGTCATCAAATAATATCACGTTTAACCTGGAAAACTTCAAGTGACGACTTTCTCACTAGCTTTCTTTTCAAATTGATGTCATTTTTCATAACCAACACATTCACCACACCATATTGGATGAGGGAGCTTCCACTTGTGTCATGTGATTATATTTTTGGAAAGGATTAAAATCACTTGCGCTTAACCAATCCCCTACAATCTTACGAGCATTCGACGAGTGAGGTTTTCATCCTCACAGACTCTTGCAGTCCTTAGCTGTTTAGTTGGAAGGTAAGATCGTATCTGTCAATGTAGAGGTAGTTGATGCTCCCCTTGATTACAAATTGTTATTAGGAAAATGTTGGTTTTATGCCATGATTGTTGTCGCTTCATCAGTGTTTCGATGTGTACAATTCCCTCATCAAGGAAAAATTGTCACTATCGACTAGTAAAATTAGTGTACACCCGATGCTTGCACTCCCGCCACCAAAAGTATTCCTTTCTTGGGAGATAGTAAGATCAATTATGAAAGTGTTGGTGTAGGTATTTTAAAATATCCATCCCTTATGGGTACTTTCCCTTCACCACTTCTTCTCACCACACAACATATTTCCACAATCAATATGATCTCGACTATGGCCTATAAGTCTCTAGAATCATTTGATCCTTGGGTTGTTCTTAGTCCGTTATAATTAAATGCAATGGGTGATGGTATGCCACTTAGTCCAGCTGAGGCTTCATACAATGCTAGCCAATTTGCCTCTCCCTCCTTGGATGACCAACATCTATTAACATCCAACACTTATTCGTTTCCATCTTGGTTGAATTCCTTGTCCTCTACTTTTGACTACATTTCATAGATTTTTCCATCAGACGAATCCATTATGGAAATGCTTAGTATCGACGAGTTACCTTGGGATGATAACCATCATCGATCTTATTTTCTTCCTACTCTAGAAGAAATTCAGGAGGATATACACTCTATCTTCCTCCCTGATGTTGTTGATTCTCCCCAATATCCTATACTTACCAAGGATACTACTTCAGAGGAGAACTTAGGAAACATCTCTTCTACCATAGCTATCGATATCTCTATCAAATAAGGTGTCGTGGAAAATGTTCATCTTTGTGCTACTTCTTCGCTCAAGGAAGTGGCATCTTACACCACTTTATTTAAATAATTTTGTGATGTATTCACTTGGAGCTATGAGGAAATGCCTAGGATCGATCCTTCAATTGTTGTGCATGAAATAAAAACTTACCCTGGTGTTAAACCTATCTGACAAAAACTTCACCCGGTTCATCCTAAGAAAATCGTAGCCATAAAGGAAAAAGTTGAAAAACTATTTAAATATGGCTTTATCTATATTGTCCCCTTGACAAAATGGGTTTCTAACATTGTTTCGGTTGCTAAAAAACAAGGAACCATTCGTGTCTACATCGATTATAGGGACCTAAACATGGCTTTTCCAAAAGACAATTATCCCACACCCTTCATCGAGCAAATCATTGATAATTGCGTTGGCAACGTTATTTTCTCTTTCATGGATGGATTTTCAGGATATATTCAGATTGACATTCTACCTACTGATCAACATAAGACAACTTCCATCTTCCCATGGGGAACATTCTCTTATTGGAAACTACCTTTTGGTCTCAAAAATGTTGGTGCCACTTTCCAGCGAGCCATGTCGTATGCTTTCCACGATATCAAACATATTATGGAACCTTACCTCTATGATTTACCCGCCCATTCATCTAATTGATCAAACCATATTGGCCATATACAAGCCATTTTTCTTCGATGTCGGTTCTACCGTATCTGTTTGAACCCCCACAAATGCATCTTCACAGTCGAATCAGTTCAACTCCTCGGTTTCATTGTCTCCAAAAATGGGATTAGGGTGGATACCCTAAAAATCAAATCTATTATTGCTTTACCTCCTCCCAACAATCTGACCCAACTACAAAGTTTGCGAGGGAAAGAGAACCTTCTTCGTCGTTTTATATGTAATTACGTCGAGCTTACTAAAGGATTTATGCAATTGTTGCAAAAAGACACTCATTTCATCTGGGATGAAACTACTCAACAATATTTCAATGCTCTTAAGCATGCATTGAACCATACACCTCTTTTGCATCCTTCGAATTATGAACGAGACTATATCCTTTATTTGGCAGCCTCTACTTCCACTATCCCTATGGTGTTAGTTCAAGAGGACCCTAACAGTGATGAACATGTGATCTACTATCTGAGCAAGAGTCTATTCGGTCCCTAGCTTCGATATTCACACATTTAAAAGTTGGATCTGGAAGCCATCATTGCCTTCTAGAGATTTCTCCATTACATCCTATTACACACTACCACGGTCATTGCAGACTCAAACCTCATGTATCATATTGTGACACATCAAGTCCTTGGGGGGAAATATTCCAAATGGATCATTATTCTTCAGGAATTCGATCTCGAGTTTTCCAAATCAAAATCTAAAAAGTCCTTGGTTTTTGTGGAACTTATCTGCGATCTTCCCCATGTTGATGAAGACACTGAGCCCAATGATTCTCTTCCCGATGAATCTTTGTTCCTCATTAGCACGTCTGACTCATGGTATGGAGATATTCTTCTCTATCTTTAAACCCAACGTTTTCATCCCAATCTCTCCCTTGAAGAATGTTGTTGTATTCGCCACCATTCTAAATTATACCTTATCATCTGTGACACTTTGTATCTTTGTGGTATTGACACTATCCTACGAATTTGTTTAAATCACGATGAGGATGAATGTGTTCTGAATGACTATCACCTTGGTGCATGTGGTGGTCACCTTTCTAGGATGGATATAGCTCATAAAATCTTACGTGTCAATCACATTTGGCCCTCCATCTTCAAAGATTGTATTGAGGCTATCAAAATATGCCCACCCTACAAGTTTTTCATAAAAAGGCATACACCCACCCCGCTCCACTGCATCCTATTATCGCCATCGACCCCTTTTCCAAATGGGGAATTGATTTTATGCAATGTAAGCCTACCTCAGCCCGGGGGCACAATTATATCATCATTTCTGTTGATTATTTCACAAAATGGGTTGAGGTTATGCCTGCTTTTATTAATGATGGTCGTACTGCAACTCTCTTCATATTTAACCACATCATACCTCGCTTTGGTGTTCCACAAGCCATTGTCATTGATCAAGGTTCACATTTTCAAAACCATATGATGAGTGAGTTACATGTCAATTTGGGTTTTCTCCATGATATCTCACCCCCCTACTATCCTCAAGAAAATGAACAAGTTGAAGCTATCAACAAAGTCATTAAAACCATGATCCAACACATGGTGGGGGAAAAAAAAACTTGGCATTTGCAACTCTTCTCCACCCTCTGGACTTACCGCACCTCAGTGAAAACTTCAACTGGTTTCACTCCATTCCAGTTGGTATATGGAGTCGAAGAAGTATTACCAATCAAGTGTGAAATTTCTTCGTTGAAACTCACAATAGAACTCCTGCCTCACACCTCTGCTGAAGAGGAACAATTCCTATATATGACTAGGTTGGATGAAACATGTCACGATGTTGCTCTCTTTAACGAGACGTATCAAAAATGAATGAATAGTCAATATGACAAATCTGTTCAACCTCATACTTTCATAGAAGGAGACATACTCCTCGTTTATGACCAGGCTCATGATAAGCTAGGGACAAGAAAGTTAGAACCCCTGTGGCATGGACCTTAAATCGTAAAATGTATATTACATAGAGGTTCCTATGAGCTAGTTGACTATGAAAAAATCTCTCTTGGTGAACCCCATAATGGGCTTTACCTTAAGAAGTAATATGCATAGAATATATGGCATGTGTGCTCTGTGCACTATTGTACTATAGTTTTGTTTTGGAGTGTCTTTTTCTCTTACGTGCATGAGTTTTTTTTTAGCCGCTTGTAGTTTGTCTTGTGATTGCATGTGCAAAGGACATCTCCCTTTCCTATCTTTATCGGGTTTGCAGATGGTGCTAGTCGACACATCTAGAACATTTACCACTCTGATGAGTTGGTGATTTCAAGAGGCATTTTCCTAGGATCGACAAACAATAATGTGGAATAATATCACGCTATCATTGAACTTTTAATTGAGGCCTCCTCCATAGGTATATCTCATATAATCATTAAACTAGACTCTCAACTCATGGTTTTTCAGCTGAATCGATTCTACGTTGTTTACAACCCTATCCTACTGTGTCTCCACTTACATGTTTGTTGTCTTGGAAGAATGTTTTAATTTACAGAATACAGATACATACCAAGAGAACTTAACACAACTTCGGATTCGGTAGCAAATTATATTTTGGATTGGTATCTGGCGCATAGATAAAATTTTATAAGGAAAATGAATCACATGTACATTAAAAACATCACAAAAAGATAATTTGTAATATCATTGGCACCATAAAACATTAAAAACATCACAAAAAGATAATTTGTAATATCATTGGCACCATAAAACTTGGATATATATATATATATATATATATATATATATATATATATATATATATATATATATAGAGAGAGAGAGAGAGAGAGAGAGATAGATAGATAGATAGATAGATATAGATATAGATATAAACTATGTGATAGAAAACATTTGTTTACATCAAAAAGTACATAGAAGGGAAAAATATGGACCCTCATGCCCATGATATCATCATGAAAAGACTACAAAAATATATAGAGGATCCTAGTCCTCATACACCACATTCTTCTTCGAGAATCACACCACTACCCGGGCCACTCATCGAAGAAAGTGGTTCAAAATCTCAGGAACCCCCACTGTATGCCTATGCAAATGTAGAGGTACGTCTCGCCTCTTGAGAGGTGGGATGCCCATAGTAAGACCTCAAAGGTTACTCTCAACCTCTCGGAGACCTCCCACCACCACCTCATGCTCCATGGATATCTACACATCTTTGGGATGCCCCATTGCTAGTATCTTCAACGGACATGATGCGCCCCTATATGCATGATGAAACAATACATTTTTTAAAATCCCTCTTTGTACACATAAACATAATATAAATTTCAAAATAAAATAAAAACACACATGGAAAGGTTTTGGTTTTCGTATCTGACGCATCCCATTCAATACCCTATGGAAGTACTAAGTCCAAACTACCCCGGAAATACACTCTGGCGTATGGAAATCCCTCGATGATGATCAACTGCCTTCTCCACCAAGAGAAGAAGTCAGCAGTGAACTTGAACTCCGAGTCGGTCCCCAATCTTGGAGACAAACTCGTCCACCTTTCCATACGTGGTTCAACCACCAGTCGTGCAATCAACGCAATATGTGGCTACATATGTGGTATTCACTCTAGAAAGAATGAAACCAATAAGGAACTATAACCGAATTGTTTATATTTCCCAGTGCTGTAGTTCATGATTTAGTCCTTCACATTGTGAAGGAAACCTACACTCCAGTTGAATAACCTCGGCTCCATGCGTTGTAGAGCATAATACATTTGGGATTTTGAGGCCAAATGCACACTCATGCTACCTGCTAGGTTGGTTATGGAAAATCTTTGACATCCTTGATCACGATTCGTCCTCTGACCAATCGTGACCCAGGAATACAATGATCAACCACGTACACCTCGGTAGGGTGAGGAGTTGCCCATTGCCTGGACAAAGTGATAGGATCCCCTCTTCTTGATAGGTCAGTAAAAAATTATGCATCATCAAGATCGATTTGGATCATTTGTGGTCCAATTCGGAACGTCTGTTCGACGTCATCCCACAGTACAATTAGATACTCAAGTAGTAGGACTTCCTCTTTCATCTTTTGCAATTTAAAATACTTGAGGAGGCCACAATTACTCAAAGTGGACCTTGTCTGAGGGTTTTTCAACTAAGCTATATCATCAATCTCATGATCACATTATTTCCATTTGATCATGGTTTTTACCTATATAAAATGCAAGAACGTACATTTAAAATCCATTAATCGCCTTCTCACAGAAAAAAATTTGGGTACTTTTAGCATAAATAACAACATATTTTTCAATCCTGCGTTGGTGCCCTGCTAAACTCATCCATAGGGAGCTAGCGCTCCCCTGGCACAGATACCAGGGCACTGAAAATATGATCGACGCTTCCCTCACCCCTTTGAGGGAGCATCGATATAGTTCAACGCCTAGGGCTTCCTAGGGAGCCAAGGACAAGACTAAAAACTACCTAAAATGCATTTCTAAACCATGAAAAATGATTAAAATGGGTTAATGAACAACCTGATCTGGACAGATGTGAAAACAATCAACCATATCTCTAGTGCCAACATCTTGAAAATTGCCCTCCGAAGTTGAAAATACCAATGCTAGAAGAGATTGGTAAAACTTAAATGGTAAATACGATTTTTTAGCCTTATTTCACTATTATGGGGTTCATTTTTGCTAATATATAGTTTCTTTTGGGTTTTAGAATCTTTTTCGGAGATGTTACTAATTCCTTGGATGCAGATTTGTCTTCACTTGTAGGGTTTGAAGCAGTATTTTTTCCATTTAACCTTGTAACACTAACGAGCATGGTCTTTGTTCTTTCTCATGCTAAAAAATACATGAGAATGTAACCGAGTAGAATTTTATATCTTTTTCAGACTCGGAAGGTTATACGAAAAAGGAACCCTCCAGAGTCTCATTTATGCTCTTTTCCGACTCTCTAAACATGAAAATATTGTCGAGTGATCTTGCTTCCTTTCACACTCATTTAAGAGGTTTCGAAAGTGCATCTCCCGAGTAGGAGTTTATCTCTTTTTCAGACTTTGGAGACTAATATTATGAAAAAGGAAAACCCTTGGAGTCGTCTTT
Source organism: Picea sitchensis (assembly GCA_010110895.2). Lineage (NCBI taxonomy): Eukaryota > Viridiplantae > Streptophyta > Pinopsida > Pinales > Pinaceae > Picea > Picea sitchensis. The sequence continues at coordinate 13,549 of SNQJ01S0061059.1, read as the reverse complement.
AAGTTCTTTTCAGACTCTCTAAACATGAAAAACCACCGAGTTTTTCCTTCTTTCGACTCATTAAAAATTACACATTGAAGGGCCCATAAGGGATCGAACCCTTACTTCTTCTAGTTCGTTAAACAAAGGAAGAGGAACTTACTGAAGGTGAGTTATATTGAGCAGGTGTTATCCTCCTCAATCTTGTAAAAATAAAAAGAGGTACTCGTCTATCTAGATGGGGGAAAAATTGAAGGAAGCAAGACAAGCCATTTTTTAGAATCATCACAAGTCACTCTTGCAGTTTCCTTTGAACATGACACATTGTCTTTACATACATTTTAAATCATTGAACCTTTGCACTGAACCAATCCTCTGATTTTCTTTACTCCTTTGGGTCACCCGACGAAATTCATAGTATCCACTACATCATGTTTTGGCTCATGTCACATTTCTGCTATTTGTTCCTCAGTGTTGAAAGGAAGTATCCACCTCGAGAGTCAACCATCACAAATTTCTAGTTTCAATACCCATGTCAGTCCATACTCATTTGATTCACCGTCTTACACCTCTATGTCAGTTTCATTTCATTGATGATGGATACATCAATGCTCACCTTCGACAAGTCTTTTCTTGTCAAGTTCAACACATTATACAGGAAATTTGACTTAGAAACCAGTTATTACCTTGGGACCTTCATGCCTCAATGGAAGGCCTCCTCACCTCTGACAATAGGTTCACATAATTGAAATCTTATTGGATGATTCCATGAATGTTCGACTTTAACTCATCTATTCACATTCATTGGATTGTACTAGGGTACCTTGGGAGTCATTGACATCATTGGTGATTTCCCTCTCACTTTTTAACGATTTACCTCAATGACCGATAATCAAGTGGTTTCTACCATGTTCAACATCAAAACATCTATTCACACAGCTAGATTAGTACCACATCGGGATTGGGACGAAGACCCTGGGTTGAGTGTTAACTCTGATATCTACTTTACCCAGGCTGCGAAAGGAAGTCATTTGAGCATATTGATATATAGACTATCACATAGATCCACTTTGTATTGGTCCATGTCTATGTTTTTTCATCTTGTAGATCCACTGTGTATTTCTCATGGCTATGATTGGTTCATGTCATGGAAGTATAGATCCACATTGTATCTTTGGTGGATATAACCTTAAGTCAATATGATTATGGATCCGTAGTGTATTTGGTGGAGGACATACCTTAAAGTCCTTTATCACTCAAGCATAGGTATGTCTGCCTTGGATTTGAAACATATCATAACATTTGTTTGATAGTTGTTTGCACCTTCTACCAGGTTCTCTGATTCCATACCCTTGCTTGAAAATTCTACAAATCACTTCATTCATCAATTTCCGTCTTTCCGTCTTCTGACATCGCACTTTGGGGGAAATATGTTACACGTCAAAATTCCTCACTTTGATAATGTCTCATTGTCATTGTCACAAGTGTCACAAGTGTCTCACTTTTGTCACAAGTATCGCAAAAATCATATTTTCGTCTCGCATGTGTCGCGTTGCAAAAGAAATCATAAGAACACTTGGTACATCCTCTAAGACTTGTTAGAAGAGGAAAAATATGTCATTTGGAAAAGTTTACAAGATTTTACCTTAAGGAATAATCATCCTAAAATTAGTTTTGGAGATAAACGCTCCCTTTCCCACTTGCAGAGAGAAATAATGCTCCTTGACCTCTTAGCAGGGAGCATTATAGCTCTCTGTGGAAAACTTTGAGGGAGTGTTGATCTGTTGAGATAATCTTGGGGAAGAATCCCCCTTATCTATAACGACAACTAAAAAGAATCCAAGTCAGTTTGGCTCGAATCCAAGTTAAAGGATGGATCTAAGGGAAATCCCACAACTGATGGAGTCATATCCTCAACTTATCCCAAGAATAGCTAAGGTAGTTGAGCCTCTCAAAGCCTATATAAGGAGTCATTATCATGGTGAAAAGGGGATAATATCAGTGAAAAGTATTGTCATTCTGATCATGGATATTTTGAGCAAGGGGTTGGACAAGGATGACTTGGTGAGGTTGTTGCATATACATATACAATTTGTAAGCATCGTGTTATGTTCTCATTAATATATATGCTTGGCTTGTTTCCTTCAAGTTTGTGTGCATTAGCATGGGCTTGTGTCTTCGTGATAAATATAGTTTGAACTAATCTTGGTAGAATAGGAAGTATGCATTACCTTTGTTGTCTATTAAATTGTAGAACTCTTTAAAGGGCTTGAAGATCAAGTTCAACCTAGATGGAGCAAGGACAAACTTATGAAAAAGGTACTCATGATTTCTTCTTCTTTTCCCTTAACTAGTTTAGCTACATTTAAAGGAATGTCAGTGTTCAATGTTAGCATTTTTCTATTCTAGTCATAGGGGTCTAAGATCGAAGAGGACATTCACCTGTTCAGAGGGGAATTTTCCTACAACACCAGGTGAATGCTTTGTCAAATTGGTTTGACATCTGGGTAAGTCATGATTTCATGTTCGACAATTCTTGGGTCGATGCCTGGAATCTCCTCATAAGACAAGGAAAAAATGTCACAAAATTATTTAAACAACTCTATGTAGATTTGAATCTCTTCGGGGGATCAATCTTCTTTGACAAAGACATTCTCCACGATGCCATGGGTTTTGGAGATATCGATAGGAATCGTTGCAGTGATACTTTCCATGTTTCCCTTGGTGTATACTTAGTGCATATAAAGAGGATTAATAGGACAAGGGATATATCCATTCATGGTCATAATAAACTCTCCTACCTCTATTCTCCTAATCTCAGGAAGAAAATAATATATGTGATGAAGATCATCCCAAGGTCTATCGGGACCATTCATTGCCCCTAGAATTGCCTTGTTAGAGGGAAATGTTAAGTCCAAAGGTTCCTGTGTGGCGAGAGAGTCCTGAGCCCAAATAATCTCGAGAAATGGATCTAGCTGTTATGGGGGAGCCGGATCAGGGTTGGACGAGGCTTGTTGGACAATGCTATATGCAACCTCCAACATGCCAATGATATCACACAAGTCGAGGCACCCTCATCAACCACCATACAAAAAATGTTCTGTGTCAACTATTTTGTGGTGTATGCCACTACTATCTGAAAGGAGACATGGTGAGGAAGATGCAATTTAAGGTCAGTTGGATCGAAAATGATCATTCCCAAGTTACTAGGTTTTGTCGCTCCCAAGGCGGACAACAAAGCTTTTCTTTGTGAGAGGAAACTCTGGAGAACCTCCAGATAAGACATTGCACAAGGGTTCTATGCCAGATCCTCCATGATGGAGTAATTCTAAGAAAACCTCACGTTTGGGTTATGAGAAGCATTCTTGAATGCACCTTTAGGGATGTGAGTCATTATCTCTCCCACTGTATTATCAATTTGAAGAGGATTCGATGGGTTGGGGGCCTCTTTTCCCTTCTCAACATATTTTGGTGTTCCGTAGTCACGAGTCATGGTTCATAAATGAGAATCAATGTTCATTATGTAAATTTTTTCGGCCGGGTTTCTCGGATTAGGTGTGGGGAGTGCCTGACTACCCCCTGGCACACTAGTGGATGAAAAAGCTTGAGCCATATTTTTCCCTTATGGAAAAGGGTTTGTCAACACAACAGGTTGTTGTTGTGCCAGTAGCTTCTAGGATTCCGCAGGCCGAGGTCATAGGTGAGTTAAGTGGTCATCCATGCAAAGCTTACATGAAACAATCACCTTCATCTTCTTAGTTTTTCCCTCACCATCATTGTTAGCAGCCTTTTTATCCCCTTTACCCTTCTTGTTTTTCTATTTCTTGTATCCCTCGGCTTGCTAGTGAGCCTTGGGATTTGTCGATTGAAAACTATGTACATTCGAGGTCTGGGTTGTGGGGGTATCTGAACTAGGAGTTGGGTTGGCCACAGTCCGTTGAATCGATAATTGATGTAATTGATTAGATAATAGATATGTGGAATTTCTTTTTGTTGATCCCACTATGCCATCAGTGTGGGGCCCAAACTTTTGTTTGACCTTATCAAGATTTGGCCATGGAACATCTAGTAGGATCTTGTAATGCATGCCAGACTGAGAGTAAATCAGTTCCAACTGTTGGGATCTCATAATAGCCTCTTCTTCAGAAAACAACCTAGACTTTGCTATGTCTTTGGACACGCAAGGCACCTGTTGGGCCTGGGTATGGATTAAGAAAGAAAGAGAAGAAAAACAAAAAGAAAAGATGAAGTGCGAACTGCGCGGATGGCACATTGACTGAGATTGGGTCGAAGTGGTTAAAGGCTCATAAAATAAGGAGCGAAGTAAGGGAAAACGGTCCATTGGAAGAGGAGATTGAGGATGAAATATCATCAAGGAATATGGATCATGGACAACTTAGAAAGCGGAAGAAGATGTCAACGAGTGTTGTGGATCACATCGTGGAAAAGAAGGAAAGATAGTCTGGCAAAGCTCGAGAAGTATGGGTCAAGCTGACCTAGGGTTTTAGACACCTAGATGTTTGTCATTGTAATGTATAAATAAGGACTTAGATGAGAGAAGAGTGGTTCATCGTTGGTTGTTGTTTTTGATACTATTTTGTATTGTGTGAGAGAGAAGTGTTGTTTGTGAGAGCATTATGTATTGTAAGATCTTCATCTGGGTGCGAAGATCAACCCTGCAGCTAGGTGCACAGGGAGGGGAGAGAGAGAAAGAGAGAGAGATCTGCAAGCTAAGAGAACAGATAGAACTGTATGTTTTCACATAATATATCAAGAAACACAGTTCTGTGGATGTAGCCCTAGGGAGAGGATGAACCACGTATATCTTGTTGTTTAGTTTGATTGATGTTGTGTTCTTTTTCCTTCTGTCTTTCTTTTATTGCATTATTATGTTAGATCTGGAATAATTATGCTTGGTAAGAATAACTAGGTTGTTGTGTGTTGTTGCCTTGGATCCACTTGTATTTCCTTTGGTTGTAGACACCTATGTCCTACAACCCCCTATTGCTACTTCGAGTGAGACTGCATTTTCTTTCCAGGTGTTGCCAAAAGGGCTAGTAGTTAGGGCTTGTTGGTGCGCTGTTAGAGATGAACCCTGGGTCTGCCCCTGTGCCAACAAATGGTTTCGTTGTCAGGACCGTGATATTCTTGAGGGAATGTGAAGGTGGTTTCCATTGAATACAGATATTCCAAAGTGGATAGAAGAAAAAGATAAGGACTCCGTCGAAGAACAAAACAAGAACCCTAGTATTAGTACTGAAGACTGGTTGGGAAAATATATCTTTAAAGGAGATATATGAGTGGATAGACAGATTCGCAGATACCCAGTTTGAGATTAGAGCTAGACCAACTGCGGTTTGGACATCGGTGCTAATAAAGAAGGTCAAGATATTTGTTAATACTGTGTCAAGAGAAGTAGATCACTGGTTTGATATCACCATTGGAGCATACATCATCGAGTTTTCTATTGACAGACTAGAGTCATATAGCCAAGAAGAGATATATTTCTTTAAGGGACCTATAGGAAACTTTTTCACTTCTTGAAGTTGAAGATCAAGATGTTATTTCATGAGAAGAACATCTTGAAGATACAGTAGTTAGCCATATTGAAAAGCTAATGTTCAAGAATTCAGATAGCAATAGTGACACAGAGGTTGGACATACATGCAATGGGAGAGCATTTAGAGAAGTTCCTCTTGTGAACCTATTTAAGAAGAATTACGGAGATGAAGGATTCTATAGTGGACAAGAAGAAGATTTTTTGAACAAGGAACATTCATAGTCCACTAGAGTAGAGGAAGGGAATACTGAAGAACTTCACCGAGAAGAGACAGAAACTTTAGGAACTGCATCTACTGTTGAAGTAAGTACTATTACTCCTCTTGTTTTATTAGCAGCGTTAAGTAATGAAATTATTCAGATTTACTAGAGAACTCGGAGAACCGTTACCAGTAGTTCATTACATACTTAGTCAAGAAACATAGGAAGATATATGGAAGATGAAATGAGGCTACCTATCTTTAGAGGAGGTGGATCTGAAGATCTGGATCAACATTGGTTCTTATGCGAAGAATTCTAATGTATTAAGAATATCACTAACGAACATGTTAAGAGAGATCAGTTTAGTACTACCTTGAGAGATTGTGCACTCAGTTGGTACATGAAGTTTCTTATTGGCGTTGCACATCCTAAACCCCTGAACGTGATCAAGATTGCATTGAGCGTAGAATTCAATAAACCCAAGTTGGAGTTGCAGTGCATTACATAACTGAAATAAATCAAGAAGAAAGTAGTTGAACCTATTTGGAAGTTTGATTAGAGGTTTAAGACCTTGACAAGCCAATTAAGTTTTCAGATTCCAGATGAGAAGAACAAGGAATGGTTCATTGCTTCCATCTTACCACACATAAGAGTTCCTTTGATGGAAAAGAAGGTTTCTTCATAGGTTGAGGCATTGGATATCACCATGAAACTAGAGTCAACCCCTATGGGAGAATCCAGCTCAGGTATGAGTCAAATTTTGAGTCATCTCACTAGCTTATCTATGCARKTCGAAGATATGAAGAAAGACAAGGGAACGGATAAAAGAGACAAGATTTKGTGTATCAGATGCAAATCATAAGGCCACGATAAGGAGCGGTGTCCCCTATTTCATGAGTACTTGGCCTTTGGGGATCTGATCCATTTGAATCAAGTTACTCTACCTTGGTGTGAGTTATGTAGAAATAAACATCTCCCTGGTGAATGCTATTACATGAAAAAATATGTTCAGACACCTACAAATACTTACTACACATTTTGTAAATCTGTGGGGCATGATGAGAAGGATTGTAGGGATTACGATCTATTGCATGAAATATCAAGAGACACATATCGAATTCAAGGTGAATTACAATAGGTAGGAGATGCTATGAAATTTAACTCTCCAGGAAGAGGAAACTTCAACCATCGCGATGGATTTAGAGGAAGAGGACGAGGTGGAGGCATGGGTCCAGGTCGAGGTCAGATCATTTGTTACAAATGCGCATAGCCAGGACATTTGGCAATGGATTGTCAGAACCCTTGTACCACTTGCAGTTACTGAAACTCATTTGAACATGTCATAGAATATTGTCCAGTGTTGTTAGCCAAAATTTAGGAGAGACAAGGAGGAAACCAAAAAGTACAAGTAATCTCAACAAATCACCGCGGAGAGGATCTTAGATTCATTGTTATCACTAGAGGAGGCTTGTTATAGGAGAACACAGGGTGACCCTAGGGAGGAACCCAAAAGAATCAAAGGTCAGAAGATCTGTAGAGAAGACACAAGAGTTTGATCCAAAAAAAGAGAAACAAACATATGAAGAGGCAAGAAAATAATTTGGAAGATATCAGGATTCTTCATCAAAGACACAACCAAAAGTGAGAGAATGTGGAATGCCTTTGGCATTTGATCAGTCTGCATCACTTGGAGAAGGAAAAGAGGTAAGCAATCTTATGAAATTCTTATGTACTTGCATTAATCTGATTAAGGATGAAAGAGCTATAGAAGAACTGCAAAATTTGATCAGAGAGTATGATCTAGGGAAGATAGATCCCTTACTAAATAGAGAAGTACATCAAGTATCCAAAAAGAGAAGGAAAAATAAGGAACTACACTTGAATTTACAGATTGGAGACTATGATATAGATTATGTGGTCCTCGACTTAGGGTCAGAAGTCAATGTCATGATGAAGAAGACCTGGGCACTGATGGGAAAACCTAAGATGATTTATTCCCCTATTAGGCTTAGTATGGCTAATCAACATATAGTAAGCCCCTTTGGAAGACTAGATCATGTCCCTGTGGACATCGACAGGGTAAGGACATTTGTGGATTCTGAGGTGATTGGGATAGTCGATGATAGTTGTCCTTATCTTGTGCTGTTAGGAATTGATTGGCATTTCAATAATTCTAGTGTTGTCGACTTAAAGAAAAGAAGAATGAAATTTGAAGGTGATGGCCTTAGGTTCATTGAACCTCTATATCTTGATGAATGTCACAAATACATAGAGCCCATAAGAGAAGAAGACCGTGCATATGAGCTAGAAAATATTTACAAATTGACATCAAGACAATGAGATTACATTAATCCTACATTAGATGGGAACTTAAGTTGGCGAAGTGACAACGCATTCTCATAAGATTCAAAAGAAGCACTAGATAAATGGCATAACAATATGTACAAATTTTCTGTGCAGTGGTGTGCTAGATTGACCAGGGAAGTTCGCTGGATTGGCACAGAAGTCAGTAATTTGCCCACATTTGATTGTTTAAATCATTTAGAAACATTATTATCATAATTTGAATAAATTGTACCAGTACAACAACAAGTTTTGGAACTGGATGAAGCTTTAAAATAAACACCAACAAGATGGTGGGGAAAACATAAGAAGAACATCACCGACTGGGTGCAATATCACACATTGATGATAGTGGTCCTTTCCGAACAAACCGAAGGGTGAGAAGTTAGATACATAGGTCAAAGTTTTCTGAAGAGCCATGTGCGAAGTTGTGAGGAGGCCTGGAGCAACATTCCTCAAGAGCAGTGGGTGCACAGATTCATTAACACTTTGGATACAACACCTATCAATTGGTATATACAAGCAAAATTGTGCCTCACACTACAGATTGGCACGATATGACTCAAAAATTCGTAGCTACATTTTTATTTGAGAGTCTGTATCCCACAGTGGATCAAGATTTACAGGTTGTAATACATAAATTCTTTGAGGAGGCACCTAACCTCCCTTTGGAGCAAGAAAAAGATGAATGGATTGCACCGCTTCATAAATTACAAGGTTGTTACAATATCAATGTTGATGAAGACGATGATCCTAGGAATATGAACATCACAGAGATAGAAGGACAGAGAGATGTATAAGGATTGGGAGTCAAACTACATTTTATTGGACAACTAATTAAAATCAAGAAAGTTAATATTGGACCAGAGAAAGCACCTAAGCTCACAAATGTTGGATATTATTGGGATGATGCCACTATTGACAAGATCACATAACTACTGCATGAGTATCAGGACTTGTTTCCAACCAAGTTTACTGATATGAAATGAATTAAAGGGCCAATGGGAGAGATGAATATTCCCTTGAAACTAGATGCAAGGCCAGTCAAGAAGAGACCCTACAGATTGAATTCCAAATATAAGAAGAAAGTCAATATTGAACTAGAAAAAATGTTGGAAGTAGGAATCATAGAACCTGTTGAAGAGTTAGAATGGATTAGACCTATGGAAGTGCAAGATAAGAAGACAGGAGAGATTAGAATCTGTGTAGACTTGAGGAAACTGAATGATGCATGCTTACATGATCCATTCCCTACACCATTTATTGACGAAGTGTTGTATAATATAGGAGGACAGGAACTATATTACTTTATAGATATGGATGACACTGGAATTGTTCAAGAGAGGCTCGAACAGTTGGTCAAATTGGAGGAAGACAGATTCATTGCAGGATTTCACTAGTAGGTATAGAAGGAACGAGAAAAGGCCTATCATGAAAGACATATCAAGAGAAATGAATTCAAGCAAGGAGATCTGGTATTGGTATATGACATCAATTTCATGAAGCATCCAGGGAAGTTCAGGACACATTGGCTTGGGCCATATGAGGTTGCCTATGTCACAGAAGGAGTAGCTGCGCAATTGAATACTTTGAATGGAGAATGGAAGGAAGGTTTGGTGAATAGAAGCCGGTTGAAATTATACTATGAAAACCAGCTACCTCACAATTCTTAGTAAAAGTAGAAGGAGAAGGGTCTAGGTACCAGGTGCAGTTGAAACTGGGTACCAGACACAGAAAAGATAGTCTGCACATAGTGAGAAAGGATAGAGAAGAAAGCATAGACTGCTTTGTGCAACCTAAAGTTGAAGAAAAACATAAGGTTCAAACCTATAGTGCCTCAATATGAGTCACAGGTGAGCATTGGAGGCCTTTTGGGCATGGTTATGAATTAATAAAGAAAGAGAAGAAAAATGAAAAGAGGAGACGAAGTGCGAACTGTGTGGAAGGCACATTGGCTGAGATTAGGTCTAAGTGGTTAAAGGAGAAGAAAAGAAGGAGTGAAGTAAGGGAAAACGGGTCATTGGATGAGGAGATCGAGGATGACAGATCATCAAGGAAGATGGATTGTGGACAACTCAGCAAGTGAAAGAAGATGTAAGCGAGTGTTTTGGAGCACCTCGCAGAAAAGAAGGAAAGATAGGCTAGCGAAGCCCAAGGAGTACAGGTCAAGATGACCTAGGGTTTTAGACACCTAGGGTTTTAGGTACCTATATGTTTTTCATTGTAATGTATAAATAAGGACCTATATGAGAGAAGAGGGATTCGTCGTTGGTTTTTTTTGTTGATGCTATTGTGTATTGTGTGAGAGAGAAGTGTTATGTGTGAGAGAATTCTATATTGTAAGATCTTCAGTTGGGTGTGAAGATAAAACCTGCTACTGGGTGTGCAGGGAGGGGAGAGAGAGCAAGAGAGAGAGATATGCAAGCTAAGAGCGTAGATAGAACTGTATGTTTTCACATAATATATCAAGAAACGCAGTTTTGTGGATGTATCCCTAGGGAGAGGGTGAACCACATATATCTTGTTGTTCGATGTGATTGATGCGGTTTTGTTTTTCCTTCTGTCTTTCTGTTATTGAATTATTATGTTAGATCTGGAATAGTTTATGCTTGGTAAGAATAACTAGGTTTTTGTGTGTTGTTTCCTTGGATACACTTGTATTTCCACTGGTTGTAGACACAAGTGTCCTGCAACCCCCTATTACTACTTTGGGTGAGACTTCATATGCTTCATAGGTGTTTCCGAAAGGGCTAGTAGTTAGGGCTTGTTGGTGCACTATTAGAGATGAACATTGTTAGAGATGAACCCTGGGTCTGCCCCTGTGACAAAATCACCAAAGAATTTAAGAACCACTCAAGAAAAAATGCATGAGGTACCTTGACCTTAATCAATATCTTTCGTCATCGCCATCCACGGATATGGTCCGATATGTGGTCAACTTTAGTCTACTCAAATTTGGCCAACAACTCGGTGTTGACATCGTATCTCACTAGAACTGGAAATGGTTCAGGAAAACCATATCCAACATTAAAGTAATATTACTTCGAGCTGTCGAACTCGATATACCATTTTGTTGCACCCCCTATAAGAATTTGTTGAAACAGGTGCAACTGAATGGAGTCATCCTTCAATGTGTTGGATGAGCTCCATAAGTGAAAAGTAGTCACATGATCACCTGGATCTTCTCCAGGATTTCCCTCAAACTTAGGGATGTCATAAGGAAAATTATTTGTCATGGGGGGCCAATGTGTATCATGACAGATCAAGTCATTTAACAATATTGAAAAGTCTGGAAACTGCAAGGTTTCCAGAAAGGGTAGTTTTGGTTGTAGAGTATTTACATGAAAATAGGGTCCTAGATGTTGACTGGCACTAGGCT
>SNQJ01S0061058.1:62251-72327 GCA_010110895.2 Picea sitchensis | reverse complement strand
CATATACTTGGAACAAAAATACTGGAAGAGAAATCGAGACATGGCATTGAAGACATTACGTCTGTATGCTTACTGCGCCTGCAGTCTCTAGGCAGTCGTGGACTTCAGTCAGACGCAATCACGTTCCAAAGGACCTGAGAAAGAATTGACAAGCTTACAGTCAATTCTAGACTTTCCATTTATGGAGGAAACGATGTTCAACCACCATCAACTGCCGCAATAACTGTTCCATTGGGATTGGGGAAGGCCCTAGCCGACTCTGTAGCTTCAGGACATGGAAACCTTCATATTCTAGCATTTGAATCTTTCTTGGAGGAATCATGGTAGGAATGACGAGTTGACGTGAAGTGGTGAATGGACGGTGATCGGTCAGGGAAAACGATAGGGCAGACACAAATGGCAGGATCCATGAGTTTTGAAGTGTATGACCCAGGTGGAGGAACACAGTGGCCGAGAAGAAAATGCAGATGTCATGATACAGGAAAAAGGACGTGGCGGCAGGGGATAGGTAATGGAGGTCTGTGATGAATGTTTCGGGATTTCGGGGATTCAAGATTCGCGAGTTTGGAGTGCGCGAGTTCCTTGTATACGGGATCCCCGATATCCCGATGTGCGATGAGCTCCTTTCCTAGGGGCTAGCCCCTATCGGATAAAACATGATCCATATGACCTGTCCTCGCGCGACCATAGCAAAACTCCCCATCGGAGTTTCGACGTTTGCGATGTCGACGGGCATGCATCCTTCGGACTCGTGATATCCTGCCACCTGTACTCCACTATAGTCCTCAGCTTTGTTGGGAATTCATGCATCGGCATATCGCGATTCCTGCTTCCATGTGCACGGGAATTTCAATTCCCCGATCCCCGACTCTGTGGGATCTCTCGCCGCGTGTCTCCTTTGAAGAAAGGCTCTGATCCTCTCGACACTTTTGTGGGCCTGAGTTCCCAGATGCTCTCGGCACTTTGCATCTCGTGAAATAATAGAGCTTCCCTTTGTGTGTTGAAGTCGCGACGGGCGAAACGTCGAGATGGCCAGCCCTTGCGACACGCGCCCCTGGATCGAATGACCTATAATTAGCCTCCAAATAGAAAGGACCCCTTTAATTCTAAATGTCGGGTGAATTGACAACTCTGAGATCCTGATGACTGTTGATCTACTTCGTGGACGGATCTCGGCTGCCAATATCAAAACTTTGCTCGCTCGCTTGATCCGCTACTTGGAAAAACAAAAATTCTGTGAGTTGCGCTTGAGCACTTTGTGCGACTAGCGGGGCCGAATGCTTCTCGAACCCATGACTAGAATTATTGCTAACATCAGGCTCCATGGGGGATAGAGTCGTCCCTGCGATGCTCTAAGAACTCCTCCTGCAGTTCTAGTCGCCTTTTATTGGGCTATGGAGTCATTATTAGGCCGCAAAAATAAATATAAAAACAAACAGAGAAACAAAAGGACAATATTTACAAACCCAAAGAGTCATCAAAGACTCAAGCAAAGCATTTTTTTAGGAAATGCCCATTTACTGGGCCGCTGAAAATTTCTTCACCTTCCAAAACTCGCAACTTATATGTGTTGTTCGAGAAAGCCTCGGAGATTCTGAAAGGCCCAATCCAAAGGGCTTCAAATTTGTTGTGCTTGCCCTTATCTTGTTTAGGAGCATCCCATTTCAATACCAGGTCTCCTACCTGGAAATGCTCCTTCTTGGCCTTCCTGTCGAAAACCTGCTTGATCTTCTGCTGATGGTCCTGAATCCTATCTAATGTTTGCTCCCTAGTCTGCTGGACCTCTACTAGCTGATTAATCCTTCTGATCATGTCATCAGGCTCCTCCTGATAGTCCTGGAGGAAGTTCGCTACAGGGATGGCTAGCTGAGAAGGGAAAATGGCTTCGGCTCCGTAGACTAATTGGAAAGGGGACAGACCTATAGCTCTCTTTGTAGACACCCGATCAGCCCATAGGGTGAATTTAAGCTTCGAGTTCCAAGCCCTTTGATTGTCTTCCAACAGCCTTTTGATGATTCTTATTAAACTTTTGTTGGAGGACTCTGCTAAACCATTGCCTTGTGGGTAATATGGGGTGGAGTGAATCAGCTTAATGCCGAACTGCTCACAGAACTTTGCCAATGGCTCAGACGTGAAAGCGGCTACATTATCGGTGACAATCTTATTTGGACAGCCAAACCTTGTGATGAGGTCCTCCAAGAATCCAATGATTACCTTGTGGGAAGCACTCCTGGTGGGAATAGCTTCAATCCACTTAGTAAAGAAATCTGTAGCAGTCAGGATCCACCTATGCTGCCCACTGGAGGGAGGGTGAATTTCTCCAATAAAATCTAGGCCCCACTGTCGGAAAGGCCCTGAAACCACCACCGGTTTTAATGGCAGAGACCTGAGCTGCTGCTTTCCTGCAAATTTTTGGCATTTGATGCAGGCTCTGACCCCTTTGCAGACATCAATAAATACGGTAGGCCAGTAGTACCCAACCCTGAGGATTTTGTGGGCTGTGGCTCTCCAGAAATGGTGCCCTCCACATAGACCATTGTGAAATTCGGCCATGATCATCTCGGCCTCTGGTGGACTAAGGCATTTTAAAAGCACTCCCAGAGGGTCTTTCCAATATAACGCTTGATCAATTAGGCAGTACCTGACTGCTTTGAGCTTAAGAGATCTTGCTTTGCTTTTTTGCAGTCCGTCTGGAGGTCGCAGCTCCTGCAAAAAATATATGACATCCTTATACCAAGGACATTGAGCCAATGGGGTTTCCTTTTGGTGATCTATGTCAAACAGTCGATCCTGCTGAATACCTGAGCATTCATTGATGAAACTTATCCCGATATCTTGGAAATTTGCTTCAGCCAGCAGCTTGGCTAAACCTTGCCCTTTGATTAATTTGGTGGGCCTTATTTCCAGGTCGAATTCTAGAATTTTGGCTATCCATTTACTCCTTTTCCCGTCTATGTCAGGCTGAATAAGAATATCTTTAACAACAGCCGAGGGGACGTAGGCGATGATCTTTGACTGCAGTATGTAGGTCCTAAAAGCTTTGAGGGATTTTACTAGAGCATAAGCCTGCTTCTCCATAATGTCATACCTGATTTCAGCATCCCTCAATGCTCGGCTGATATAAGCAATAGGCTTCTCTAGCCCGCTATCATTTGTTTGTAATAGGACAACAACCACTGTGTCAGGTGAGGCGAAGGAGAAAATAAGAAAATCCTTTGAGTAGTCAGGACTGATAAGCACAGGAGCTTCATTCAGGGCCTTCTTGATTTGTTCAAAGGAATGTCGCGATTGAGGGGTCCACCTTACCTCATTCTCTTTCCTTAACATGGCTATTATGAGCTTTACCCCCTCAGCAAAATTAGGCACAAACCTCCTTAGAAAATTAATTTTACCGAGGAAAGATTGGACTTCTTTTTTGGACCTCGGGATTGACAAGGCTTGTATCACTTCAACTCTACTGGGGTCAATCCTGACTCCTTCTGCTGATACTATATGGCCTAGTAACTTTCCCTCCTTCATGGCGAATAGAGATTTCTTGGGGTTTAATGAAATGCCAAATTTTCTGCACTTCAAGAAGACTTTCCTGAGATGACTACGGTGTTCTACGTCAGATTTTGAAAACACTGTGATGTCATCCAGATAGACAACCATGAATTTATCCTTTTCCCCAATGAAAGCTATGTCCATGGCGTGTTGTAACGTCGCCCCTGCATTCATAAGTCCAAATGGCATCTTGGCATACATGAATGTACCCCATGGAGTGATGAATGTTGTCTTCTCCCTGTCTTTAGGCAGAACAGAGACCTGATTGTAGCTAGAGAAACCATCAATCATGGACATCCTGGAAGTTCCTGTCACCCTCTGCAGTATATGTTCCATCTTTGGCAAGGGGTAGTTATCTTTTCGTGAGCTTCTGTTCAAGTTTCTGAAGTCTACACAGAGTCTGATCTCTCCATTCTTTTTCCTTACTGGCACCAAATTAGCCACCCACTCTGAATATCTCAGTGGTACAATGATCTGAGCTTGAAGCAGCTTCTTCACTTCTCTCTCCATGATAGGCAGCAACATGGGATTGATCTGTCTCAGCTTCTGCCTGAATGGCTTTGCCTCCTCCTTTAATGGAATTTTATGCTCTATGACTGAGGTGTCGTAGGTTTTGAGGTCTTCGTAGGTCCAGGCAAACACATCAGCGAATTTCTTTAAAAGTGCACTGTATTCGGACCTCTATTCCTCTGTCAGACCCTTTGACAATTTGACATACTTGGGCTCGCTCTCGGTTCCAATATTGCACTGAATAGTATCAGCGTCCTCCTCTGAGACCTTTCCTTTTACCGACACATTGTTACTATCAAAAAGCCTTTCCAAAGGAACGAGTCCCCTGGGAATATGATTGCTGGGAAATTATACAATGTCACGCCCTGCAATCTTATTCAGAAGATTACCCCCATCAGGCTCTTCCTTTGAGACGGCATCTTGGTCTATATGCATTTTTGAAAATTCCTCAACAGTCTCCAGGAATCTCTTGACCTCAAGATCGTCCTCGAATACCTTCCAATGTTTGACGTTGTCAAGTATGGAGGGTCTGTACTTTACTTCTACATCATATCTGAGTTTGGGTGGCAGAGGTATTTTGAAATTGCTAGCGGATGCAGCCAAGGAATCTGCCAAGGTGTTTTCCTCTCTTGGGATGAAAGAAATATAAAATGCCGAGAAGAAACTGTCAACCAGGTCCCAGACCTCATTTCTGTAACTCCTGAGTCGAGGATGCTTAGCTTGATAAGCATTCTTGACCTGCTGGACCACTAATTTTGCATCACCGAACACTGCTACTTCCTGAATTCCCATTTCCCTCGCAGCCCTTAGTCCCAGAACAAGAGCCTCATATTCTGCCACATTGTTGGTAGCTTCAAATTCTAATTTGTATGACAGAGATATGGTTTCCTGAGCAGGTGACACAAAATCCACTCCAGCTCCAGCACCTTCTCGGGGGGAGGCTCCATCAAAGAACATTTTCCAGATTGGGGTGATGGAGAGAGGAACTTCAGGGGAAACAGTAGGTTGTTTTATGAGTTTCAGAAGCGGCTCTGGGGCATGGGTGAGCTGTAGTAAAATGGAGCCTAAATCAATGTCTAAGGAAAAAATAGGATGGTTGGTGGGGTTGGCTTCATCACTGATTATATAGGCCAATTGAGCTTCCCTGTACAGTCTTCTATGCTCTCCTACGAACACTGGGATAGTAGCATATGTAAGGTCTATCTGCAAGGTTCCCCCTAGTCTTTTTATCCAAGATCTTGATAACAACATACCGAACTTGGGGGGGACATCGGCTACTACAATATCCATGACCACACTTTTCATAGGCAATTGAAACAAGATCACAACCAGGTCTTTGATCACTCCAAGACACTGTACTCTCCTGGAGTCAAAGGAATAAAGGTCATGATAGGCTCGGGTAACTTCTAGCCCTAATTCTTCCATGACAGTTTTGGGCATGAGGTTGTGGGAGCCCCCTGAATCCATTAAGCAGTTATGCAACACTTTGTTGTGTATGTTCAGGGATGTGTAGAAGGGAGGGGATGAGTCATCTCTATCTTCTACCATGGGACCTAGGACAACTGCTGGCCTTTCGTCTTGGAGGTTTATGGAGTCTGAGGGAAGGCTTGAGGCTTCAGACTGTAAAAGATGAGAGAAGAATTTTTTAAATTCATCATGTTTAATCAGCTCAGTGAGGGGCACAGGGATTCTGATCTTTTGAATTTCATGCTAAAAATTAAAATAAGATGTAGGCTTTGGAATTTCTTTTATTTCGGGAACACGATTATGGACAATGGGAGAAGGGGGTTGAGCTTTCTTACCTCCATGACCATTTGCTACTTCATTAGTAGGTCTCTCTGCTCTAATGGACTACTCAGGAATGTCAGGCGTTGCTGTCCTTTTATCAGACCTCAGGTTGTACCTACCTCGGCTGCCACTAGCTTTGTCTCCCTTTCTTAGTTCATTCAGCTGACTGTCCATGAGAGACTCCTCGTATGCAGATTGGGTGAGATGAGGAAAAGGAGGAGTGTCTCCAAAGAAATAGATATCAGGATCAAGATCGCCTGCTTCTCTTTCTTCCTCCTCGGCTACAAAATTGTTTTGAAAAGGAGCCTGAATTTTCTGGTCTTCTTTGTCTCTTCCCTTCTCCCTTTGCATATTCAGGGGAGTAAAATTATTTGTCTTCCTGAATCCTCCTCTATTTTCAGCGATCTGAGGGCCTTTATACGCTTGCCTCCCTTCCACCCTCATCTTCTCCATCTCTACAGACAGAGACTTCACCATCTTGGTTAGCTCATCCACTTGAGGGTGGGGAACCAATGATCCAGAGGTTGAGGCTTCTGACCTTCCCTTTCTTCTGTTTGTGTCGGTCTTGTTCCTCAATCTATCAACTGCTAATATGTTGGATTCCACTTCTATGGACGCATCTTGCATTTGGGCTAAGGAAGTGCCTCTTCTTTCCCTCAACAACAAGCAGAAATCAGGGTCAAATGAGCCAGCATAGGAAATTTGGGCAGAGGCTTCTAAGGGCTTTATCTCTGCAGGGATATTGTTATACATCTTGTTGAATCCTTTGGAGAAGTCAGAGACTGACTCTCCATCCATCTTCTTTAGAGACCCAAACTCTGTCATGTAATACATAAAATCCTTCCTATCTCCCCACTGCCTCAGAAAAACGCTATCTAGAGCTTCAATCCCAGCGATGGACCCTGGAGCCAATCCTCTAAACCACTTCCTTACTTCACCGTCCAGGATTTGGACGAAAACTCTCATCCAGACATCTTCATTTTCAATATTGAGGTTGTCTACATAACTATAGAAAGCAGCCAGGTGCTCTTCAGCAGTTATGTCTTCTTCCCCAGTGAACTTGGGCATGTATTTCAAGTAATCCCCAACAGGAAGAGGGTTCACAAGATGGGGTAGGATTAAGGGAGCATATCTGGCAACAACTATGGCATCCATTCTATTCGGAGGGGGATTAGCACCAGCCATAGGGATGTTAGGTGGGGGAGAGTTGGGAGGAGAAGGAGTTCGCGAAGGGGCTAGCGGGAGTAAATCTCGGAGTGGGGTGGGAAACAAGAGGTGATTCAAGGAACAGGGCACCGAGCTCCAGTCGACAGGTTCTCCTCCCTGTGTAGGAGTGGGGAATTCTTCTGAGGTCGGGGTTCTATGCCAAGGTACAACTTCAAAGGAGGGGGGAGTGACAAAGTCTTGTCCCTCGGGTGCCAGACCAGGAGAGGAAAACTCAACAGGAACACTCCCAAAATTTAAGAAACGAGAAACTGCAGATACAGGTCTGTCAAAAATCTGAGGAGGAGAAAAAGGGGCTCCAACAGAAGAGTATGGTGGATTACCTGGCTCGGTGATGGACGTTTCTTCCTCAGAGGCCTTTCCCTTTCTGAGCACCACCTCAGGATCTGCTTCAGGTGTAGCTAGAGGCAGTTGTGGGTGAGACCGCGTATGCCTGCCTCTGAAAGCCACAATTAACAGAGCAGGTTCTCCCCAGCGGAGTCGTCACAATGGAGTCGCCAGGTGCAAATTAGCAATCTGAAAGGCTCTGATAATCCAATGCACCTTCGGATTCAGAGGCTCAATGTCGTTCTACCCAGGGAAAATCTTCAATTCCGTCCCCGACAACGGTCCTAGAAATGTTAGCGTTAGAAGTCACTCCTGGATTGCTTGCAAGAGCAGAGCCCAACGCCCATCAGTTTTATGTCATGATTTGTTTATGATGGGTGATCAAATGGAGATAATGGCTCTAGGAGATATCATTCTAACTCAGGGACTGAGTCTGGTACGTAAGGATAGAGGAGGTTTGGAATCCTAACTTCAGCCAGTGGGTTGATTTAGACATGAACAGGTGGAAGACTTAGGAGAAAGTGGACAAACAGCTCTGGGCATCAGGCTTGCAGCAGTTTGCAGAGGAAAAACTCTGAAAATAGGATCCTCTTGGTTCAGGGCTTCAAGAAGCTGAAAGAGGACTTGACTGGATCCTCCAATTCCAAGTCATCCAGCACTAATAGAATTACAGGGACTGATTAGAGGCTCCGTAACTAGTGCAGTGATCCATTACAACATCATCCTATAATAGTTACAGCTCAACTGGATCCTCCAATTCCGAGCTGCTCTAATACAGTGTAAACGAAGATATGATAGAAACTGGCATTCATAAGGCAAGAAGTCTCCAAAGCTCGTACATAACCAGAAAAACAATGCTTCATTAAAATTTTACAACCAGGGAGCTCTGCTCAACCATCGATACTTACAAAAGTGGCAAAAATGCCTACATATACTTGGAACAAAAATACTGGAAGCGAAATCGAGACATGGCATTGAAGACATTACGTCTGTATGCTTACTGTGCCTGCAGTCTCTGGGCAGTCATGGACTTCAGTCAGACACAATCACATTCCAAAGGACCTGAGAAAGAATTGACAAGCTTACAGTCAATTCTAGACTTTCCATTTATGGAGGAAACGATGTTCAACCACCATCAACTGCCGCAATAACTGTTCCATTGGGATCTGGGAAGGCCCTGGCCGACTCTGTAGCTTCAGGACATGGAAACCTTCATATTCTACCATTTGAATCTTGCTTGGAGGAATCATGGTAGGACTGACGAGTTGACGTGAAGTGGTGAATGGACGGTGATCGGTCAGGGAAAACGATAGGGCAGACACAAATGGCAGGATCCATGAGTTTTGAAGTGTACGAGCCAAGTGGAGGAACACAGTGGCCGAGAAGAAAATGCAGATGTCATGATACGGGAAAAAGGACGTGGCGGCAGGGGATAGGTAATGGAGGTCTGTGATGAATGTTTCGGGATTTCGGGGATTCGAGATTCGCGAGTTTGGAGTGCACGAGTTCCTTGTATCCGGGATCCCCGATATCCCGATGTGCGATGAGCTCCTTTCCTAGGGGCTAGCCCCTAACGGCTAAAACATGATCCATATGACATGTCCTCGCGCGACCATAGCCAAACCCCCCATCGGAGTTTCGGCATTTGCGATGTCGACGGGCATGCATCCTTCGGACTCGTGATATCCTGCCACCTGTACTCCACTATAGTCCTCAGCTCCGTCAGGAAATCGCACATTGGCATATTGCGATTCCTGCTGCCATGTGCACGAGAATTTCAATTCCCCGATCCCCGACTCTGCGGGATCTCTCGCCACGTGTCTCCTCTGAAGAATGGCTCTGATCCTCTTGGCACTTTTGTGGGCCTGAGTTCCCAGACGCTCTCGGCACTTTGCATCTTGCGAAATAATAGAGCCGCCCTTTGTGTGTTGAAGTTGCGATGGGCGAAACGTCGAGATGGCCAGCCCTTGCGACACGCGCCCCTGGATCGAACGACCTATAATTAGCCTCCAAATAGAAAGGACCCCTTTACTGCTAAATGTCGGGTGAATTGACAACTCCGAGATCCCGATGACCGTTGATCTACTTCGTGGATGGATCTCGACTGCCAATATCAAAACTTTGCCCGCTCGCTTGATCCGCTACTTGGAAAAACAAAAATTCTGTGAGTTGTGCTTGAGCACTTTGTTCGACTAGCGGGGTCGAATGCTTCTCGAACCCATGACTAGAATTATTGCTAATAGGTTCCAAGACCAAAGAATAAGTATGTGATTGGCACAAAATGGGTTTTCAGGAATAAATTGAATGAAGATGGACAGGTTACAAGGAACAAATCTAGATTGGTATATAAAGGATATGCACAGATTGAAGGAATTGACTTTGAAGAGACATTTTCCCCAGTTGCCAGAATGGAAGAAATCTGTTTTCTTTTAGCTTATGCATGCTCCAAAAATGTTAAAGTATATTTGATGGACGTAAAATCAGCCTTTCTGAATGGGGAACTCGAAGAAGAAGTCTACATTGAACAACCAGAAGGATTTCAGTTGTCAGAGAACACAGACTATGTGTGTAAATTAAAGAAGGCCTTGTATGGTCTAAAACAGGCTTCTAGAGTATGGTACTCCAGACTGGATAAGTATTTGCAGTAGGCAGGGTTCAGAAAAGGAAGTGCAGACAACAACCTC
>SNQJ01S0061058.1:42603-53003 GCA_010110895.2 Picea sitchensis | reverse complement strand
TATAACTTTTTGTTAGCTTAACCATTTCTCGAATGAGTTATATTTCGCATTAGAGGAGACTGATATGTACGATATAAAGAAAAAAAAAGTATTTTGATCATGTTAAGACCCTCTTAGCCTGCACAAACAAAAGGCATTGCAATGTCAAGGATATATTGACTTTGATAATCTTAAAAAAATATAAAATTAATATTATAAATTTCCAAAAAATATATGGCACAAGAAAAACGGGTTCTCTACAAGTATACAAGTTTTTGGAACAAAATTCCATCTTTGAGGTATTCAACACCTACACGAACAAAAACATATACCTTATATTTTGTTGGCAAAATAACATACGATTGTTAGAAAAAAAAAATTGACATAGTTATTCACAATTTCTATGAATAAAAGTTATATAATCAAAAATATAATTCAAATTCTAATGTTTCATATTCTTACACCATATTCAAAATCATTGTAAAAGTACCTTGAATAATCCATGCAAGTTAACATATTGTTGTTTTTCCATGTTTTCATTACCACTAATGCATCATGAGAGACCATCATTAGCTTGGAATCATCCAGTCATCAATAAATTGATGGATACCACTTAGGGGGGTGTACCTTTTATTAAATCCAAGATTGTCTTGCTACACTGGGATCCAACCAGCTTGTTGAGAAAACCCGAACTAGAGCAAGGAGACCATATGGAAGGACTTGGACTTGAACTTGAGACCTCCCGAAGTCTAGAATATTTGAAGGAGAGTGGATCTGGAAATAGACCTATAGGCATAAACCCTTCTCCACAAATGTTTCTATGAAAACATGAATCCCAATGTTTCTTTAAATTTCAAGAGTGCTCGGAATGGTGCATCCTCGACATAACTTCTTTAATCTACCAAACAAAAACATTATCATCATCATCATTATACCACTAGTGCACTTAAAAAACAATAAGAAAAATTACCCTTATCTCAATGGTTACTGGGGTTGAAATTCCATTTTGGATGTCACTCCCCCAATTATGTCGTTCATTTTTTGTTTCTATCATATTTTCTAACTTCTACATGGAACCAATTAGGATACACTGACATGATTCATCCTTCTACAAAACAAAGATCATAAACTTGTTGTATGCAATTTCACGAGAATCAATTATCTTGAAATTTTCCTCCTAATCAAATTTGAAATTCAACACAACTCCATGAGATACTCCACCTTCAGTGAATTCAATTCTTGTACCAATACATCAATCCACAATTTGAAAGAACAATTGGGAAAAGTGTATTGCAATAATACTTTCTGTCATTTATCTTTTTGGAATAATATCTCTGTAAGATATAAATGTATCTATGTCTATTGATAATGATGATAAATAGTGATGATAAAGTGTCTATAGCTTCCTCATATCGAGGGGTCACAAGACTTTCCAGTAGATCAGGGCTCCCATGCCTAAGGATGACCTCATGCATCTAGAAACAAATGTAAATGCATATAAATGATTTTTTATAAGTAATTTAAATAGAAAAATTACAAACTCTAATTATAACTACAAAAAAGCAAAATTAAAATCGTACCAAACATATTAATAAATAGAAAACAAAAATAAAATTAAAATACTTGGTGCGATGATCTGGATTTATGAGAGGAATGAAATGAAACACGGATATATGAAATTAACACAGATATAAAAAAAATAAATTAACAGAGATATAGTGAAACTTAACTTCTATGCAATAAAGAAATCTGTTGAAACTGTAAAATGCAAAATGAAAACAATCTTGCTCGAATGGTGGTAGCTAATCTCTGAGAAGAGATGTGGTGGCTATGTGCATTAGTCTGAGCACTTTACAATGATTCCTCCAGGCATTTTTATCATTAAGGGGTAAATATAAGTCCTTAGACATCAAAAAATATAACCCTAGGAGATGAAGCGCCAAAAGCCATGTGGGCCCCGATGGGGAAAGTGGGTACATCAACTTCCAGGGATCGTAACTTTTGCATACGATCTCTATTTTAGGATCACAATAACATGTTGGAAAGTTCTATCCTAGGACTACAGATTATTCCATAACACTTTTAGTTTGTCTACAGTGTGATTTTGACAGGCCCAAAAAACGTTGTTTAGGGCCTCAAAACAACCATGGAAATTTAGGACCCGAAAAGGTAGAAAAAAATTCCAAGATGAAAACTTTAACTGCCAAGATGAAAGTTGTATGTGAGTCAGATAGAAGAAGTGGGTGGCCATTGATATCCATATGGATCAATCCTCCCTCCTTAGGAAGAAACGATCTCCATTGTGTTCATCTCCCCCATTAGATGAGGAATTTTTTGTTGAATTTGGCCCCGGGTGAGCCACTTGCCTTGTTGCAAGAGTTGCCCCGCTTTGACAACCCGATAAATTTGAAGCTTATATTTTCAAGTTCCCTTGACCCGTGTGTCCACGATATGATAAGTGGCTTCTTTTCCCATGCATTCAGGGTTGAGCTATGTTGGTGTCAAGTGTTCTACTATCTTTGAGGTGTCCAATAAGGGTGGAAAGTATGGGTGAAGGAGGTCCACATTAAACACTAGGTGCAAACAAAGGAAGGGGGAAATGTTGAGCTCAAAATAATTTTCACCCACATCCTTGGTGATGGTGTAAGGTCCATAATAGAGTGGATGAAGCTTCTGATGGGGTCCTATAAGGCATTCTTTATGCAAGTGCAACCAAACTTTATCTCCCACCTGAAAATTTTGTGACACCTAGGCTTGATCATGATGGTACTTGTACCTGGAATTGGACTTCTACAAAATATCTTGAACATGTTGGCAGATTTGTTGGATTCATTCAATGGACTAGGTGGATTTGTTAGCTTCGGGTTGTGCATGGGGTGATTCTTCCTATGTGGATGCAAGGGGAAGTGCAACATCCATGTTACCCAATGGTTGAAATCCCAACCGCACCTCGAAGGGGATGTGGTTGGTTGAGCTATGTAGGGAACTATTGTGATTGTGGTGAACATAGGGAAGAATCTCATCCCATGTGCATGGATGCTTAGAATTTTACATGCACAAGATATTCACAGTCATCATGTTGACGACCTCGGTTTCGACATCCATTTGGGGGTGGAAGGTCGTGGATTTGGTGAGATTGGTGTCAAGTTATGACTAGAGGCTCAAAAATAATGTGATGAGGAACTGACTATCCATATCTAAGATTATGGTTTGTGGTATCCCAAAATGTACCGAAACTCATTTTAAGAAGAGATTGGTGGTGGCCTCTACTGTGATACTCTTCTTGCAAGCGACTAGAATCACCATCTTGGAAAATTGATCAACAACCACGAAAACATGGTCATTTCTCTGCTTGATTGAAGGAAGGTCCGAAATGTAATCCATCAATATGGATTCCCATGGTCTATCAGGAGTAAGAAGAGGGGTGTACATGCCTTGTTTCTTAATGGTCGGTTTGGAAATGGCACAGGTCATGTAGGACTTGATATACTTGATGACATCCTATTGAAGTTTCGGCCAATAGAAATGGTGTTGCAACACTACCACTACCTTTTCCATGCCTAAGTGTCCTTCCACTCAACTGTAGTGAGCTTCCCAAATCATATTTGCTCGCTCGCTTGATGGAATGCAGACATGGCCCAGAGGGAACAACAACATGTACTGCAGATGAAAATCAGTGATAGTTATGTTTGTGCCCAACATATGGTAGGTAGTGGCGAAGTCAGGATCTCTCTTGTAGAGTTGGGGGCACCCATAGGTCTCATGTCCGCAAGAGTGTAGCATCGTGGTTAGTGTGGAAACTGGAGGTCGACTAAGGAAGTCAACGACGCGGTTAGTGCTCTCTGTCTTGTACTTGATGTTGAGATCGAACTGATGCAAGTATGTGAACCACTTCTAATGGAAATCATTCTTCAATTTTCCTTGTGTATGCATGAACTGCAGAGGCTTATGATGAGTGTGGATAACTGTCTCCTTCTCGAGAATATCATTTCTCCACTAGCGACAAGATTTTATATTGGAGTACATTTATTTTTCATAAGTATTGTACTAAATAATCTGTCTCAATTTCAAAAGGTTGTTGCAGGTCAGGTAATGAGAGCATCGAGGCTGAGCACAAGCGCTACTTCAAGCATTTCTTCAAATCATCGAATGCTTTCTCTTGTGACTGGCCCCACACAAATTTTTCCTTTCCACCACCCCTCGTCACTTGTATCAGGGTCCATACAATGTGCAAGAACCCCAACATGAACCTGTCATATAAATTGGCAAGGCCTGAGGATATCTAAATCTTAGTGAGTGTGGTCGGGTTTGGCTAGCCATGGATGACCTAGATCTTGGATGGATCGACATGCACCTCATGCTCATAAAAAATGTATCCTAGGTATTAGACCTTGTTCGTGCTATAGGAACATTTTTCCAAATTTTCATATAGCTTGTGTTGCTGCAGAGTGTGCAAAACCTGTTGAGTATGATGCAAGTGTTCCACCTAATTCTTGTTGAAGAGGAGGATGTCATCCAAGTACACCACCACAAAATATTTGGTGAAAGACCACAATATATCATTCATAATCCTCATGAAAGATGTTGGGACATTTTTCAAGCCAAAAGGCATGACCAACCATTCAAAAATACCTTCTATGGACTTGAAGGTATTCTTCCATACATTGGTCTACTCTATTGGGACCTTGTAGTAGCCACACTTCATATCAATATTAGTGAAGTATTTGGCCCTCTTGAGATGGTCAAGGAGAACATAAATTCAGGGAATTGGGTACCACTTCCAGACTGTGATTTTATTTAGGGTCCGATAATCAATGCAGGGTCACCAGGTCTCGTATTTTTTTTACACCGACATGATTAGGCTTCCACAAGGTGATGATTTTGGGTGGATGTGCCCCTTTTCGAGTATCTCTTTGATCTACCGCTTGATTTCCTCATTTTCTTATAGAGAGCGATGATATACTGGCCCGTTGGGTAGTGGTGTGTCGGGGGTAAGATCAATTGAGTGCTTGACCTTATAGTGCAGAGGTACCCTAGTGGGTGAGGAGAATATGTCTTTGTATTCTTCCACGACCTTATCCACTTGCTTTTTCTATATGGAGAGACCCGTCAAGGATTCCATGGATGTGGTTGCAACCTTCCACTCACTTTGAGCACGAATCACAATGAAGAAAATCATCCCAATATGAGAGATGAACTTCTTGCATTACTTGGTATAGATAAAGGAAATTGATGTAGATGGGACTACCTCAGGTATCCTGTATAATTTCCTGTCCAAAGCAATAATAAAACTATGAGGCCTTGACTCATATACAACATGACGTTTTAATAAATAAGGTTGGCCCAAAAGAACATCAAAAAATTCAAGGGGGACGACATCACATGATACCCCATCTTTGAAGGGCTTGATTCCGTAGGCCAGACAACATTGTTGGCTGACACGAAGATCGCTCCCTTGGAAAATCCATCTGATGGTGTACGACTGTGTGTGTGGCATTGTCAGTAGATCCAACCACTTGACGACCTACTTTGAGGTGAGGTTCTTCTGGCTACTGCTATCAACGATGAAGTGCATTGGATTACCCTTCACCCACATCTTTGAATGAAAGAGGCACTCATCTTCCTCTGGTTCATCTAGTTCGCCAGGCTTGACCTTGGTGGTGGTATAAACAATGGAACTGGGTTCTGCATCAATGATCTATATCCATTTTTCTAGTTTGGACTCAGAGTCATATCATGTATCTGATTTAGAGGCTTTCACCTCAGACACTAATGACTTCTTTGAGAAAATTTCAACTGTGTTATGTTGGGGGCACTTATGGAACTCACACCATTTCCCAGTGTCTTTCTTTGTCTTCACATTGTCCTTCTTTGTTTGTTGTTTAAATTGGTTGTGATGAGGAAATTCATCCTTTCTCTACCCTTTTTTCTGTGGGTTGGGGCCACCTTTTCTCTGCTTCTATTGTGAGGGGTTTGCAGACACAAACTGTCATGTCTTATGTTTAAGCTAATGCTCGATTTTGACAACATATCGATAGGAAGTGCTCAAGGATGAGATGTCCAGAAAATTAATTTATGTATGGATGTATCTATGAAAACTTCTGCAGTACTTTAGCACAAGATGTCATTCAGAGTCTTTAATACCAAACTTGGTGCGCAAGGTATGGAAGACATTGGTGAAATCTGGCACTGTTTGGTCCCTTTCCTTCAACAGTGTGTTCCATCTTGTGTATAATTCATCATAACTTCCAACAGGGTAGTATTGTTCCTTAATAACATCCCTGAAGGAATCCCAAGTGGTTGAAAATAAAAATAATGTATATCCCTCTATTTCCTTTTTCTCATAGAAAGTCTCCCACCAACCTTTGACATGGGGGACAGTTTTAAGGAGCATAAATGTAATATTTTCTCCCTCGAAAAAATTGTGGAGAGAAAAATATGCTTCTAGAAGGTTAACCATTTTTCCATAACATTCGAATCTATTTGAACTTGAAATATGGGAATATCAAAATTGATCTATACCTTGAAGAGGGTGGCGCCTCCACTTAAGGAAGATGCATTGCCTGTTGGCAGTCATTGAAGGATTTGTGCAAAGTTATCCATCATCTCGCTCCTTTGTCATGAGAGGGCTTCCTTGAGCAAAAATTTAAAGGGATCTCCTACTCCATCGTCTCTCTTTTCTTCCCCCATGGGCGGCCACCAGGTTTGGCGAGGCCAATCTTGCAAAGGCTCAACTGGTTCGAGTCCCAACTTCTTATACCCTAACCTTGTTGGGGACATGCACAGAGAAACAATTGAAGATCAGACTGTTATGATACCATTGATCTGGATCTATGAGTGGAATGAAATGAAACATATATCTATAACATTAACATAGATATATAGAGAACAATAACAGATATACAATAGAACTTAAATTCTATTCAATAAAGAAATATGTTGAGACTATAAAATGTAGAATGGAAACAATCTTGCTCAAATGATGGTAGTTAATCTCTAAGAAGAGATGTGGCGGCTATGCGCATTCATTTGAACACATTACAATGAGGCCTTTAGGTCTTTTTAGCATCAAGAGGTAAACAAAAAACCCTAGACATCCAAAAACCTAACCCTAGGTGATGAAGTGCCAAAAGTCATGTGGGCCCCTATGGGGTAAGTTGGTACATCAACTTCCAGGGGTCGTAACTTTTGCATACGATCTCTATTTTAGGCATAGGATAGCCTGTTGGAAAGTTCTATCCAAAGAATACACATTATGTCAGCACACTCTAACTCCATGTATAGTGTGACTGTAGCGGGCCCAAAAAAAGTTGTTTAGGGCCTCAAAACGACCCTGAAAGTTTAGGACCCGAAAATCTAGAAAAAAATTGCCAAGATGAAAACTGTAACTACCAATATGAAAGATATATGTGAGCCAGCTGGAAGAGATGTGTGGTCATCGATATCCATATGGATCATGCAATCACCCACAAGGACATAACAATTTATCATTTGACATTATGAACATTTCATAATCCCAATTGTCATGTTGTCAAGTGAAATCTTCCCATTGTCATGTTGTGTATATAATGGCTTGTGTTATAGATCTTGTCGAGACAGGTCAGATTGTGTTATAGAGATTCTCACATTGACATGGTAGATGAGAGTAGGCCATTACACCCTTTCTACATTTTGTGTAAGTATAGGGATTTATAGGGCTTTCAAGGGCTCCATAACCTTCATAACCTTCCTATCTACAGTGTAACCCCCTATATCATAAATATATAATTATCCTAAATATAAGAAAAAAGATCTATCTTTGTAAACCATAAATCTTAGGGTAAAGTTCAGGGATTGGGTGCAAGTGCAGGATTAGGGGAGAATTCTCATGAGATAATAGTGATATTTGAATTGGCTCCTCACACACATGTGAATTATAAATCCGACCTGCAAGTTAAGATATTGTTGTTAATCTATATGCAACTACCACATAAGGTGATATATATTATAAATATATACAACTACGATATGCTAAAGAGAATATTAGTATAAAACCTGTAATGGTTTTCCAATTCCCTAAACAAAATAATTCTTCCTAGTGCAATATGCATGCAGCCTCCATCTTCGAGTATATCTGCATGCACAATAGAACAAACCCTATGGTGTGCAGAGTTGTGGGTAGGGGAATATATATGCATGAATAATACAACGATCAATATGGTATAGGAAGCGCGCAACATTAGATTAGTCAACCACTCGCCACATACCGAAACAATGCAACCAGACATGCAATAGTAATTTTTTGAAATCTGTTAATTGTTAAAAGCAAATAGATAAAAATAAAATGTTGTAGGGATGGTTTTTTCCTCGGGAGAGGAGGTGAAATCTAAAGTACTTGCCAAATGTGGCATCTCCCTTAATTGAAGGAACCGCCATGGAATGGTTCACATCAGACATAATCCAATCTTAATTTAATCACAATTAGGAATTTTTGTTAATCATTTAAATTTGGAAATTACTCTTAATTTAATCATAATTAGGAATCTTTGTTAATTACTTAAATTTGAAAATTAATTGGAGAGTACAACAATTTTTAAATATAATTAAGTAAATGTAAAAAAAATAATACATAAATGGATGTTTTTATAACAACGAGGAAGTTGATGATTGAAATCACAACTATTCATTTATTTTGACAACTAAGAATATTCAATCCATATTTAATCTTGTCCATAAAAATCACATTAAAGATTAAAAACTTATTAAATATGCATTTTCCAATAAGTATATCTTTAATGGCTTAAATATTATTTTTAGTAAAATGCAAAATGAGAAGGCTATTTGAAAAGAGAAAAAATAATGAGTAATAAAATTTGAAATGTTAATTTTCATTTTCATCTATTTTTTATAATGAAAAGTTGTAAAATTAATGGTATTTTTATTGAAAATTAATAATAATAAATTATATATATATATATATATATATATATATTTATAAAAGAAATTAAAAAAAATATTGTTGTTAATTAAATATAAATTTTATTAAATAATTCAATTGAATTTTTTTAAATTAATTAATTAATTAATTTCAATAAAATCTATATATATAATTTAAATAGAATAAAATTAAATAAAGTTTTATAAAGTTTTTGAGATAATAACATTTTGTGTGGACATTTATATAAGAGAAGATATTTTCTTTATATGATTATTTAAAATTGTATTTTTTAATTAAAATTATATTAAATTATATTTTTCAAATGATTGCTTAAAATTATATGTTAAGTATGCTTAATCATGGAAAATAAAATTGTATTTTTTAATTAAAATTATATTAAATTATATTTTTCAAATGATTGCTTAAAATTATATGTTAAGTATGCTTAATCATGGAAAATAAAATTGTAGTCAATTTTAAGTTCTTTACTAAAAAAGCAAGAAATCTATCAAATTACTAAAAGAATTTACATGACTGACTGCATTCATAGTTAATTAAATTAGGTTAATTTGAAGTTTATGATTTGGAAATTTATGAGATTGTATGTATAGTGATTAAATTAGGTTAAATTGAAGTTTATGATTTAAATTGAAGAATTGATTCGATGAGAGATGAATTGGCTGCTAGACATCAACGTGGTCTAATCATGCCACACTCTATCGTCAAATTAACTTCCGCTCATTTATAAAGACGCTCATTTATAAAGACGTACGTTTATGTGATTACTTTTTCACATTTATTAAATAAGATTAAAAAATTACTTGATCACCACCACATTGCCACGTTTAATGATTAAGAAATAACAACAAAAATTATTGTTCATGGGCGGATGTGTATAGCCGCTTGTGGCCGCATCGGAATATCTACCTTACCGTTTCTTTTGTGTGTCTTACAGTGGGCCATTATTTTTTTACCAGGGCGGGCGCGTGGATGTGAAGTGCTTTGTGTGGGCGTATTACCCAGTTCCTTCACCATACTTCACCGAGTTCTTTCTGTGCGTTTTACAGTGCGCCGTATTTTTTTTTTTTTTACCAGAGCGGCCGTGTGGATTGACAGTTTTTGAAGCATTATCTTTGTCTGAGTATAATTTTCTTGAGAGAGCCAATAGTTGGTGAACACCGATAAGTTAATGGCGAAAGAGATAGGTTAATCTGAATCTGTAATATTTCAACCATCATTGTTCTATTTTAAATACTTTTAAACGTTTTATTCTTGCGGCCATGCTTGCTCCCTCCTTTACGGTTTTTATTAATGTCAAGCCTGCATGTGTGGTGATACCACTTCCCGTGTTTCAATTAACGCAATAATGAAACTAACAGGTGGTTAAAATGGATGCATGTTGAATGGTAAGTTTGGGCGGCCATTAGCCTGTCTAATGTTTTGGTTTCTGTGCATTTTATAGTTCACCAGCCATAGTTTAAAAATGTATATAATATATAGCATC
>SNQJ01S0061058.1:5802-41991 GCA_010110895.2 Picea sitchensis | reverse complement strand
AAAAAATTTGTCTTTTATGATTCATGCAGGTCTTGGTGATTGAAATGCATCTCGTTGACAACTCTTATCAAGTTGTATGGGCTAATGGATCTGGTGAAAGAACAATTAAAAGGTAAGGGTTTTGACATGTTTTTAAAAGTAGGCTTTATACTAGTAAAATTTCACAATCCTCATGAATATGTAGATATTGATACACATGCCAAGTTCCATGTGGTGTTTTGGTTTACTTGTAGATATTTTAAATATAATTTTGGTTTACTTGTAGTTTTTTTATAAAGAAGTATAACTATTTTTTTGAACCCCCATATACAAAGTCTTTATCCATATCCTCATTGTGGAAAATAAATTAGAAAATATCCCTCACTTCATTCATTTCTATAATACTAACCTTATTGCTATCCCTAGTCCAAATACTAGTTCCTATTAAACAATGCATGAAGCTAATCCCAATAATTTAGACCCCTCTCATCCCACATGTTAGTGCAAGTATTATAAGGCTCCAAAGGACACTACTACAAAATGTTTATTCTTATAATAATAATTCAGATCCAAATTCTTGTACATAGATGAGAAATCCCTTGATGATCCTAGGGTACACCAATATTTGGACACTTCTCCCCAACAAAAGATTGTCCTTATTACAAACTCTATTGAAAAAGATCCCTCATTACTCATAATGATGAATGAAATTTATTCCCCTCTCTAAGTCTCCTTTTTACTCATAATTGTTAGATCAAAGACCAACTTGCCACTATAATCCTTGACAATTGTTACCAAAATAATTGCATTTTCCATCACTGCTCACCCCTCTCCTTATCATTGGGGCTTTGTACAATAGGACGGAACTCATCTTCTCATTAATAAACATTGTGGAGTCACCCTTGTCATAGGGATTTTTCAATAGATTGTTGAATGCTATGTATCTCACCTTGATTACTATAATTTACTCTTGAACATATAATATGAACAACAATTAAGTGCTTTATAAGATGTCCATTGTTCCTATTGGGAGTTTTTTTGGGTTAGCTTAGACTTCCCATTATCAAATCTAGCCACTTCCTACCTGGTAGCACCCAATATTACCTGGTTCTCTCCTTGTCTTCTTCCTCTCCTAGTGTTCCATGCTCTCCTACATACTCTTCCTCTTTTCCTAGTCCTTCACTTCTTTGGTCAGTTTTCAAAGATTTTCCCCTTAATGATCACATTCCATAGCTTGTAACTATGGATCCCCTCCCAATGGTGACATCATATCTTCCTTTGATCCTCTCTCCTCCACTAGTACCATTGGTATTTTTCACCTGTACGCTTCCATTGAACTTAGGTTGATGCATGTCGCCTCCTATGCTTGCATAAAATACCCCATTGATGCATACCACCTCTCATTCTTGAACTAAATCTTTCCTTGAAAAGGGGTATTTATGCATCAATGGGGTATTCGATAGTATTTATGCCTTGAAAACACCCCATTGATGCATGCCACCTCTCATTCTTGCACTAAAAGGACAAGCCAACCCTTAGGGAATCACTTTTCCAAACCAACTTTTGCTTCACTACTTCCCATGTTTTTTGTATGGTGTTGGATACAAAATTCCCTTGATGATCACTACAATGCACATAGTTATGAGAGTTTTCATATTAAGGTTGTTCCAAATCCTTTTGCCTAAAGGGTTTCCAAAAGTGATGTAGTTTCTCAAGAGACTTTTCCAATGTTCATGACTTTTCACCAACCTGATGATTCAGTTGGTGCATAAACCCTGGATCTATGTGCATGTAGATATGATTCCCATTCATATCCAATATTTGGGTACACAAAATAGATTCTATTGAATTATGTGGAATTATTTTTCTCCTTTTTGAATTGGCTCATATAAAAGTTCATAAATCACTTCTCCAACTACTTGTAGGATTTGATAGAGGTAACCCAACGTGAGGAATAATATACATGAGTGACACCCAACACTTTAGTGCATATCATGGACTTGGTAGAGAGAGACATGCTCAAGAATCCACTTGTCAATTTTCTTAGCAAATCTTTGAAAATTTATGCCTGAAAATACCCCATTGATGCATGCCACCCTCATTCTTGCACCTCAAAATGATAAGCCAACCCTTAGGGAATCACTTTCCAAACCAACTTATGCTTCACTACTTCCCATGTTTTGTATGGTGTTACAAGCAAAATTCCCTGATGATCACTACAATGCACAAACAAAATTATGAAATTTATATTTAACTTCTTCAAGCCTACATTCATCTCAAAGACTCAAGACTCAAAGTATATATACAAGTTTGTAAGGTTTTAACCATTTTACAAAATTTGAGCTAGATGTAGTAATCCCTTATATTCTTCAAAATACATAAGAGCTTAACTTTAGAGATATGGTCAAATGAAAACATCAAAGGTATTAAAGGAAATTGACTATGTGGTTTTATATATATTTATCATACTTGATTACTCAATCAAAATGTTGCAGGATACCAATCACATGAAGTCTAGCTTTAAGGTGATTTTGGATCAACTGACAAGGATTATAAAAGATTATGATTTGAGTTAATTTTTTTTTTGTTTTCCAACAAATAATTCATGTAGTAATTCAACTCCTAAACATGATGTACAATTCCTTATCTTATTTGGGTATATATGATTGCACCAACAAAAGTTAAGTGTTATATATCCAACTCCTTCATTGTATCATAGGTTTCGCCATTATGTATCATGTGAAATTTTCTTTGATTTCAACACGAAATTCTCAAAGTTTCCATTAGATTTAATTGGTTGATGCATTACAATTCTTTCAAGTCAAAGCTCAGTTACTTGGTTTTCAATTGCAATGAATTGAAAGGTTACTTTGCTTGCCTTTTTAATGTGCATTGAAGAGACACTTCATTCCTAAATAATTTCTAACCCCATGAATTACCCTGGTTCAATTAAATTACTCTTTCCGCAAATCAATTATAACTCCCATTGAAACCATTACTATAACTATGATGTAACTCTTTTGCAACACTATACTGTAACTGTACTTTCCCCTTCAAATTTTGTGTTATTACTCACTATTACTCTACAACAACTCACTATAACTCTGCTGCAAAACTTTATGTAACTCTATTGCAACAAAGTTACAACATAGATATAGTGAGATGCAGCAGAGTTACAAAAAGTGATGCAGCAGAGTTATAGCAAGTTGTTACTCACTATTACTCTACATCAAGAACTCAATCGGGTGAACACTTTCTATAACTCACGCAGAATCACTATAACTATGTTGTAACTCGTGCAACACTATGTTGTAACCTATCTCTTTCTCCTTCAATTTTGTGTTGTTACTCCAATTTGTTGTTACTCACTATTACTCACTATTACTCACTATTACTCACTATTACTCACTATTACTCACTATTACTCTGTTGTAACTCACTATAACTATGCTATAACTCACAGAACACTATGTTGTAATCCATTTCTCTCCTTCTAATTTTGTGTTGTTACTCCACTTGTTACCTCACTATTACTTCCCCACTACAACTCGCTATAAATTTGTTGCAACACTTTCTGTACCTTTGTTGCAACTCACTATAACTATGTTGTAATCTGCCGCAACACTATGTTGTAACTATACTTTCTCCTTCTCAATTGTGTTGTTACTCCAAGGAGGCTACAATAAACAAGTTCGAGAAATGGTCTTAGATATCATCCATAAATCTTATAAATGTTGTCATAGTATTGTGTAATATAAATTGCATAATGACTCACTCATGCAATCCATGTGTTTTTTGAAAGTAATATTCCAAATATTCCTTTGTGTATATTTTCATATTGGTATCCTTACTTCTAATCCAACTTTATGATAACACATGCTACAATATTTGGTTGATTAGTGCCTTACTATTTGTAGGAGATATATATTACTAACATATTAGAATATTACAACACACAATGGGACAGTAATGCCATATTACAATGTAATATGGCATTACCATATTTACATTCCATTATGGTATACAATATGGTATACCATATTTCATGTATTTTTTTTTTAAACCTAGATATCATCACAAGTAATATCTACTTCCAAGTTTGTCAAAAATATTTTACTATTTTACCACATTTGTCTCTATAGCGACGAAACTTCATTGCAATTTGCCACAAATATTTGTCGCATATACAACACGTGTGTCGTAAATTTGGTTTACATGTCTTTCATCCCAATTATGGTGAAGTTTTATTACAATTGCTACTATTCTTACGTGACGAGTAGTTCGTCAGAATTGTGACGACATGCACATCAAGAATCGAGCATTATGGTGTTGACACGTGGAAAGATAATTTCATTGATGTTTCCATGAACACATGGATCGTGGATATAGTGTAATTTAAATTATTTCGACAAAACAAATCTCATCTTTTGTGGAAATTGCGATGGACAAGTGTGGAAATATCAATGAAAAGCCATTGCAAATTTGCTCATATGTACTAGTGCTAGAATTCCTAAGGCCAAGACATAAAAGTTCTTAACATGACACTAACTTCATTTTAGATCTAATCAAGCCAATGGATGAAAGGAGAAGGAAAATAGAAGGAGAAAGATATGCACCTTATTAACGACATTTTTTCCTTGCAAATTCCAGGCCGAGCTTCAATCCTGAGCTCCCTGATAGATCCTATAGGACAAACAAAGATACAATAGACTCACTTCTATTGAGATTAGGCCAAGCATTTATTATATTAATGAGAACAACAAAAAGTACTTACAATCCTTTGAAAGAAGGTGCAACAACTTCTTCAAGTTAATCTTGTCAAACCCTTTTGCTCGAGTAATATACACTCATTTCTTTGAAGACATATCACTCATGAGATCATAAGTTTCACATCTCCAATATTTTCCATGTCAATACCTTCTTATGAGATCATAAGTTAGGTATAATTCTCAATATCCATTGTAACTTTCACCATGAGAAGGCCTCCTTATATAACCTTGGAGAGGTCCAACCACTTGAGAGATATTTGGGATAAGTTGAGGATTCCTTTCCTTTAGTTGAGGATATTCCCTAATATCATGCCTTGACCATCTATTTGAATCCAACTACCTTCAGGAATTGAGGTATTCTTCTCTTATTTGCCTCAAGAAACCGAGAATTTCCCAAAAAAAGGGTAGTGCTCCCCCAAAAGGGTGCACAGGGCACTCAAATACTCCCCCAAAGAGGATTAGGGAGCTCCATCACTCCCTGACAGTGGGTAGGGGAGCACTCCTCTCCAAAAGTCATTTTTTAGTGGTTCTTTCAGTGTCAAAATGTTTGTACTCCCTATCAAGTGACTTCTCTTCTTCCAAACTAGTCTTTGGGGTGTCTTAAGTGTCTTTATGATGTCATTAGAGGCACGACATGGGAAAGATTGCAGTATGATGCTTATGACACTTGCAACACTTATGGTCAATATGCAACACTTGCAGACAAGATGTGACACTTACAACACTTGTAATGATGACACTTGCGACACCATTGAAGTGAGTAATTTTGAGGTGTAACAGATTTCCCCCCAAAGTACAAAGTTAGAAGACGATGATGACTGAAGTACTTTGTAGAATTTTTCGAGCAAGGGTATGGATGCAGAGAGACCAGAAAAAGATGCACAAAACCATCAAACAAATATTATGACATGTTTCAAAACCCAAGGCATGGATACCTATGCTTGAGTGATAAAGACTTTTTAAGTATGGTCGCCATAAAATACACTGCGGATCCATAATTATATTGACAAAATGGTATAGCCACCGCAAATACAATGTGGATCTATACTCCTATGACTTGAACTGATTGTAGCCATGAAGAATACACAGTGGATCTACGAGATGACAAGATATAGCCATGACCAATACAAACTGGATCTATGTAACACTATATGTTTCATAGTTCAAAAGAACTCCTTTGCAACCTAGGCAAAGTATACATAAGAGTGAAAACTCAACCCAAGGTCTTCTTATCGATCCCAATGTAGTAAAGATCTAACCATGTGAATAGATGTCCTGATGTTGAACATGGTAGAAACCACTTGATTACCGGTCAATGATGTAAACCATTAACAAGCGCGAGGGAGATCACCATTGATGTCAATGATTCCCAAGGTACTCTAGTACATTCCAACGAATGGGAATGAATGAGCTGAGGTCAAACATCTGTGGAATCATCCAATTAGGGGTCAATGATTTAAACCCACTATCGGATGCAAGGAAGCCTCCGATTGAGGCATACAGGTCCCAAGGTACTAATTGGTTTCTAAGTCTAGCTCCCGAATAATGTGTTGAAGTGGACAGAAATAGACTCGTCGAAGGAGGGCCTTGATGTATCCCACATCAACGACACAAAAAAGTCATAGAGATGTAATTGGTAGATGAAATGAACATGGACTGACACAAGTATTGAAACAATATATTTTTGATGGTTGACTCTCGAGGCAGATGCTTCCCTTGAACACTAAGGCACAACAACAGAAACTTGACATGGACCAAGACTTGATGATGCAATGGATGTTGTGACTTTCATCAGGTGACCCAAAGGAGTAAAAGAAACTTAGAGGATTGGCTCAGTGCAGAGTTTGAGCAGATTAAAATGTGTGCAAAGACAAAATGTCATGTTCAAGGGCGACTAGAAGGGCTACTAGTAATGTTCTCAAAAACTGCTTAGCTTGCTTCTTTCAATTTTTCCCCCATCCAGATAGATGAGTACCTCTTTTTAATTTAATGAGCTCGAGGAGGGTAACACATGCTCGATATGACTCACCTTCGGTAAGTCCCTCTTCCATTTTTTAATGAACTGGAAGAAGTAAGGGTTAGATCCCATATGGGCCCTTCAATGTATGATTATTTAACAAGTCCAGAGAAGGTAAACTTGATGGTTTTTCATATTTAGAGAGTCTGAAAACAACTTAAAGACGACTCCAAAGTTGTCCTTTTCTGTAATGTTAGTATTGTAGGTCAAAAAAGAGATAAATTATCACTCTAAATACGCCCTTTCAGACCTTTTAATGAGTGGGAAAGGAAGCAAGATCACTCGGAAATATTTTCATGTTTAGAGAGTCTGAAAAAATCTTAAAGACGACTCCAAGGGGTTCCTTTTTTGTTTAACCATGCGGGTCCAAAAAAGATAGAAAAGTTGACTCGGTTACATTCTCATGTTTTTTCGAGCACGAGAAAGAACAAAGACTAAGCTCGGTATTCCCCTAGCTTAAAATCTAGTGGCTTAACTCCAGAGTGATCATCACAGGATAGAGACATGACCTCCAAGATTCAATTCATTTATCGGCATTGAGGTTGTCACCAATTTCTCTACTAGATGGAGAAAAACAATAAGAGTGGATGAAATGAAGGTTCAAAAGAGGTGATTGTTTCATTTTTTAACGATCTTGACACAGGAAAATAACTATGCTCAGGGTTCCACGTTCAATCCCCAGATTGTTGTTTCATTTTTTAACGAGCTTGCTACAGAGAGGAAAAACTATGATCAAATATTTTGTTTCATTTTTTAACGAGCTTGATAAAGAGAAGAGAAACTATGCTCATGACCTATGTTTCATTTTTTAACGAGCTTGTCACAGAGAAGAAAAACTATGCTTATGACCTTTGTTTCATTTTTTAACGAACTTGCTACAGAGAAGAAAAATTATGCTCGTAACCTCTGTTTCATTTTTTAATGAGCTTGCCACAGAGAAGAGAAAATGTGCTCGTGACCTCTTCTTGATCATGGCTTCCAAGAGAATAACGCTCTAGAAGGACACCATGTCAAGGGACAAAACTCGATCATGGATTCCAAGAGAGCTTCACTAGATGGAAGAAAATCACCCTGGAAGGGACACATGTCAAGGGTCACGACAAGGGTAAGGAGATAAGGCTCCAATAGCTCTACCAAAGATATTACCATGTCAACTAATGAATCCAAATCATCAGAAGTTGAAGGCATGGGAGATGATAGAAAACTGACATCAGGAGGGGAGATAGAGTGTATATCTTCCTGAATTTATTCATGAGGGGGAAGAAAAGAGGATCGATGGTGGTTATCATCCTAAGGTATATTTTCAATGCTCAACATTTCCATAATAGATTCATCAAAGGGAAAAATTGGGGAAATGTAATCGATCGCAGATGACAAGGAACTTAACCGTAATGGCATCGAGTAATTGTCGGGTGCCAATAGATGTTCATCATCCAAAGAGGGAGAATAAGATTGGATAGAAATGTATGAGGTTTCAACTGAACTAAGTGGCATGGTGTCTCCTAGTGCATCAAATTCCAAAGGACTAGATACAATCCAAGGGTCAGATGATTCCAAAGATTGATAAGTCACGGTCGAAATCATATCAATGGTGGCAATATGATGTGTAGTTGGTGGAAGTGGTGTAGGGAAGGTAACCATAAGGCTAGAATATTTCAGTAAGCCAACACCAATGCTTTCATACGTGATCTTGTGGTCTCCCAAGAAAGGAATGTTGTTGGTAGGAGGAGCGCGAGCATTGGTCGTGCAGAAATCTAACTGATCAACAATGACAATTTTTCCCTGATGAGGAAATTGTACACATCGAAAGATCGATGAGGCAATGATAGTCATAGAATAAAACCAACTTCTTCCAGGTAACAAGTTGTAATCAAGGGGAGAATCAACCACCTCGACATCAACAGTGACAGTTTTTCCACCCAATTGGATGGGCAGGGACTGTAAAAGCCCATGGGTATGGAAACCTCTCCCATCGAAGGCGCATAACATCGTTGGGGATTTGTTAAGTGCTGGTGATTTTAAACCTTTCCAACACGCTAAAGACATGACACAAGTTGAGGCTCCCTCATCCAGAATAGTTCGGTGAATTTTTTTATTGTGAACAACAACATCAACTTGGAAAGCAAGTTGGTGGGAGATTCAAGACGCATAATTGTCCAGGTTAAATATGATATGGTTGGACGACTCATGATCAACAACACTAATAGCAGCCAAGAGAGTTCTACGTTGACTGGGGCAATGTTGTAGAACTTCTAACGCAGACATAGCACAGGGTGCTTGAGACAAATCTTCAACAATGTTGTAGTTTTGGGCGGCACATGAACTAGGATTAAAGGTAGGTTTG
Source organism: Picea sitchensis (assembly GCA_010110895.2). NCBI lineage: Eukaryota > Viridiplantae > Streptophyta > Pinopsida > Pinales > Pinaceae > Picea > Picea sitchensis. The sequence continues at coordinate 32,882 of SNQJ01S0061058.1, read as the reverse complement.
TGGATAGTTCTCTTAAGAGGGCGTAAGATAGATTCGAACGTAGGTTTCTCAATATGAAGTGGTACAGACAGAGGATTAACCGATGGAGGACTAACGAAGGACGGTAATGGATCCAGTAAAGTATCGATGCCATTAGTGACCTTTCCTTTGTCAGGGTTACCTGGTGTGTCATATGTCTTAGAGAAAGTGGTAAAATTAATCCCATTAAAAATATAAATATGTGCACTCGTCGAGGCCTCATCATGAGGATGGCTAGAAATTCCCCCAGGAGAGGGGGTTTGAGAAACCATGGATTACTGTTGTGTTAAAGGTTGAGTAAGCACAGCGGGTTGTGAATTTCCCTGGAAAAGTTTGGCCACTTCATTGCAATGTGGAAAATATCGAGTGTAGTGATCATCACCACAAATGATACATGGGAATTTCAGTTTCTGTTGTGGTTTCTTTTTGGTAGCAGGTGTTTGAGCTTGATTTTTTGGTTGTTCATTGTTCTTAGTATTTTTTTATTTATGTTTTTTCTTCTTCTTACCTCCGAATTGTTGTGAAGGGAAAGATTAAATTGCATTCACCTCAAATATTTGAGTTTTGGGGGAGGTAGAGGAGAGTGTGGTCAATTAGGAAGTAGATTGAGTTTTGATGAAACTGATAACACCGTCCGCATGAGATGAATATGACAGCTTGGATGGATCAGTATTATCTCAAGAAGCATTTGGAAGCAAATCATACAAAGTACCAGATTGTGAATAAACCAAATCTAAGTACTAAGCTTGAGCAATGGTTTCTTCCTCAGTGATTGTGCCACCCATAGAGACATCGCGAGCGATCAGGGGTAAACGTGATTTAGTAAGACATTCTGCCAATAATACGCCAGGAACGATTACCTTGATCATCCTTCATCATCATCTCCACTCATGAATATTGTCAGAGATATGCACAGAGTCAGTTTGATGAAGGGAGTTCAAGAGTTCTGTACCCATCTTGTAGCAAATAGGTAGTTGAAAATGCATGAGGAAAGACATGGAAAGGGAGTTGAAATCATGAAAAGAAGCACGTGGTAGTTCGATATACCACTTTGTTGCTGAGCCTGTAAGTGTTCGCTAGAAAAGATGTAAACGTATAGAATCATCCATGAGGGAGTTTGATGAACACCACAAATGGAAAGTCATCACATGGTTGTTTGGATCTTCGCTAGATTTTCTGTCAAATTTTGGAATATCAGAAGGAAGTTTAGCTGGAATAACTGGCCAAACCAGTGAATGAAAAATAGGATCATTAGTTAACTGATACAAGTCTGGGAGATCCAGAGTCACAAGGAAAGGTAGTTGTTGGTTAATTTGCGAATGATACTGGTGTGGCATAGGAACACCAGTAGGACCATAAACCGGGTTAGGTGGATAGTTGTAACCAATAGGTTCTCCTAGATATGGTTGTTGCTGATCAGGATAAATAGGATTCGATGATGGCTAAGAAATGTTTGCATAACCCAGTGGGTTATGAGCATTATAAGACTGTTGATTTGCTTCCCCAGAAAGAGGATGAACATTGTGCCCTTGAGGAGGGTAAGGAGTAGATCCTGGAGGCGGATACACATTATACCCATGGGGAGGATAAGGTTGTTGTCCTTGAGGACTCCAGGTGGTGTTTGGGATGTCGCTCGGATAAGGTTGTCCATAAGATGGTTCAGAAGGAACAGAATTTGATACTCCTACTTGTGGGTTATGATAAGAGTGCCCCCCAACATGGGGTTGGGTAAATGTGCCTCTGAAATATACACCCTAGGATTGTTAAGGGTTTCCAGTAGATGAAGGTTTCTCCCCTGGCAGCGATGGATTAACGATCGGGGTATGACTGGAAAAGGGAGGTTTCCCTCTGGGAAGAACATGAAAAGGGGGTTGTCCCCCAGGACGAGTAGGCCTACCACAGGATGGTGGTCTTCTGGGAGGGATAACTCTGATAGATGGTGGTTTCCCTCCAGTTGGTTGTATTTGGTTGGCAAGGGTCTGCATTCTCGAGTGAAAAGATGTCCCAACAGGATCATCCAGAACATGTGGAGTTATAGAGTGAAAGTTTGTAAAAGCAAGGGTAGGGATCGAAGTCCCTTGGGAATGACTAGAGGTGATGAGTCCATCATTAGGATAGAATTGTGATGACGCAACAGTAGGGTTATTGACCTAATCGATGGGCTGATTCATCGTTTGACCAGATGGCGCACTTTCAATAGGAGGGTCATGAGGATAAAAGGGTTGTCGAAAGGATTCAAAATGATCATAGGGATCGCATCCTGATGAAGTCCTCCATATAGAATGGGAAGGTGTGGGATTTGTATCTACTGCAATGGTAGGATGAACAGGAGTCCTATACTCATCACCAATGGTTGGTTCTGTGGATCCCATACATGTTTCGGTAAAATATCTCTGAGGTAACTATGGGACCTCTTCGTCTATGACGTTCACAAAGGAGTCTAAATGAAGAAAAAGTGGTTCGAGAAGGGTTACTGACATAGATGTAGTGTGAGGAGTGTGATTCTCAACTGTAACCAAAGCGCCTTCTTGATTGTCTAACAGAGGAGCAACAACACTCCCAGCGTTAGATTGATTTTCTACCTCTCCACGGTAGTTGTCTTCTAGAGGGTTAGGAGGCAAGGGTTGGTAGCCTTCCAGAGGCAACCCTTGCATCCTACGCGATCAGAGAAGAGATTTATCGTCTACATGCTCAATTTTGGAGAATAAAAATACACGTTGAAAATCTAGGGCCAACTAATAAAAAGAAACAACATACGCTAATAAAATCTAGGAATCAAAACCAAGCAAACAAAACTTCTCTCGATGATCGTACTCGTTAGTGATGAAATCCAACATTGCGTGATCAAGTGAAGAAGGGGATATGATATGGTGGAACAGTTACAATGGTGACCTGCTTAATGGACTTTCACCTTGGTGCAAGCTTCCAAGCAGTAATTGTGGATTTACCCTCCAAGGAGCCCGAGTAATGAGATGTCAAAATCCCCCAAAAAAGAGGATGAATACTTAGAAAATAGGGTGTTGAAATCCAATGACAAAGATGGACTAAGAGTATGAGACTCAGAGAAAATTCAAAAGACAAAACTTAACACAGAAATTGAAAAACTAGGGGGGTTTTCATTGAAAATGGGGTAACGCTCTGGTGTAAGGGGTACTAGATATCTCCAACACTCTGTGTAAGACCACTAGGGAGTTTTGGCACTCTGATAACAAGGGAAAGGGAGTGCTCTTCTACAAAATCTCAGAAAATTTCTTAGAAACTCAAAAATTCAGGAAAATTTAGTCAATCAGGGTGATCATGATGACATAAAGAGGAAATCAAACCAATCTAATAATAAAAAATACAATATGGAGAAGATCAAATCAGTGGAGAAAGGGCTAAAACAATATCTAGGAATTGAAACAAAAATCAGAGCTCATCCCCAGTGGAGTCGCCAATTTTTGTTGTAGGTGAATCCCCCTATGGACAAGTGGATTCCCTCTTAGTATCTAGACTCCTAAGGCCAAGGAAAAAAAGTTCTTAACATGTACATTGACTATCTTTTATATCTAATCAAGCTAAGGAATCAAAGAGAAGGAGAAAGATATGTACCTTATCATTGGCATTTGTCCTTGCAAAGTCCTAGCTGAGCTTCGATCCTGAGCTCCCTGATAGATCCTGTAGGACAAACAAAGATAGAATGGACTTCCTACTTTATTGATATTAGCTCAATCAAAGATCCATCTACTGTAGGCAAACTTATATGGAACAAGCATAAGCTTGAAAGAAACAGGCCAAGCATTGATTATATTAATGAGAACAAGTAAAAGTACTTACAATCCTTTGAATGAAGGTGTAGTAGCTTCTTCCAGTTCTCCTTGTCCAACCCTTTTTCTCAAGTAATATACACTGGTTGCTTTGATGACATCTGATTCATGAGATCATAAGTTTCACATATCCAATCTTTTCCATTTCAATACCTTCTTATGAGATCATAAGTTAGGTATAATTCTCAATCTCCATTGTACCTTTCACCATGAGAAGGCCTCCTTATATAACCTTGGATAGGTCCAACCACTTGAGATATCTTTGGGATAAGTTGAGGATTTCTCTCCTTCAGTTGAGGATCTTCCCTAATATCATTCCTTGACCATCTATTTGAATCCAACTACCTTCAGGAATTGAGGGATTCTTCCCTTATTTGTCTCAACAAACCCATAATTTTCCAAAAAAAGGGTAGTGCTCCCCCAAAAGGGTGCACATGGTGCTCAAACACTCCTCCAAAGAGGTGCAGGGAGCGCCAACACTCCCTGACAGTGGGTAGGGAAGTGCTCCTCTCCAAAATTAATTTTTTAGTGGTTCTTTCAGTGTCAAAAGGTTTGTACTCCCTGTCAAGTGACTTCTCTTCTTCCAAACTAGTATTTTGTGTCTCTTAAGTGTCTTTTTGATGTCGTTAGAGGCACGACATGGGCAAGATGGAAATATGATGCTTATGACACTTGCAACACTTGTAGTCAATATGTGACACTTGTAGATATGATGTGACACTTACAACACTTGTAATGATGACACTTGTGACACCATTGAAGTGAGTAATTTTGAGGTGTAACACTCACTCCCTCCCACACTCTAAAAAACTCACTCTCTACCTCCCATATTTGTCTTCCACTCTCTCCCTCCCTCACTCTCTCACACACACTTTCTATCCCCCCTCTATGTCTTCCTCTCTTTCCCTCCCACACTCTAACACACTCACTCTCTACCTTCCCTCTCTATCTACCTTTCTCTCTCCCACAATCTCACACACACACTTTCTATCCCCCATCTATGTCCTCCTCTCTCTCCCTCCCACACTTTAACACTTTCTATCCCCCATCTATGTCTTCCTCTCTCCCCCTCTGATAAAAAATTGTTGGAACTCCATATTTAAGTCATTTAATGTGTATAATTCGAATGCCCTGATTTTTCAGAGTGCTAAATCCATTTATGCATTAAAAAATGGAATTTAAACAAGAGAAAATGATAATTTCACCAAAAAATATTTTTCTATATTATAAATGATACAATTAGCTATTGCACATGGAAATATGGAATGGAAGTATGGAAATTGGAATATGATAAACAATAAAATTAACTATTGCAAGTGGAAATATGGAAATTAGAATATGACCAATTATGTACTATTGCTAAGAATACCTATACATATGGAATTATACCACTACTTCACTATTGGTTTGTTCTCTAAAGCTTTCAACAATGCAGACAATTTAATTTCCACATACAGTTTTCCAACAGAAAATTTCTCAATATATTTGTATATGTTGTTCTCATAAAACTGTTGGCATGTTTATAGGAAGCGTGTGCTTGTCATTGATGGAAATATCAGCGTGTGCATCGATGGAAAAATAGGAACAATGTAAGATCAGGTGAAAAAGAAAACACTATGCAGAGATCAAATCTCAAGAGAGATAGTGTTCGGAGATGCACAGACGAGATCCCATACATCAAGGCTTGCAGAAGCATCAAATTTCATGGCCTTTGACACTAATTAGATATTTGAGAAAGCCAAATCTAAGGAGGAGGAGTGATAGTGGTCGTTGGATCACCAATCTTGAATACCTGATGTCTATTAGATCAAAGTCTAATGACCAGAGGAAGTACAGAGGAGAAGTACAGATCTGATTCGTTGGAAATGAGCGTCGAGGACCAACATTCATGGGATCCAATATAACTGTGAAGAGGATAATGGCTGAGAGCCATCCTCCAACTCCACAAAATGAGAAATCCTGATGATATCTGAACCATTGGATCCATAGGACACATGGCGAGAGATCAACATTTTATTGACTCGCAAACTGGAAAATTCAAAGTTGAGTATTCCTCCAACTTGGGAAAATGTGAAGTCCCAATAAGATCTAGATCTTTGGATCATAGAGTGTTGTCGACCATTGATCTGGAGCAAGCTTTGAAAAATTGGGAGTCGGGAGAAGGGAGGTGAGTAGTCATTTAACTTCGTGAAATGTGAATTCTCGATAAGACATGGACCGTTGGATCACAAAGGGTTGTGGGCCATTGATATAGAGTATTTCAGATATTGGGAGTTGGAAGAGTCAGGGTTTTCTCACATTCAAACACCTGACACGTGAAGTTGTGATTTGATCACAGTCGTCGGATCAATTTCAAGTGGAAGGACATGATAAGCTAGAAAAGTTGCATCGCAGAAAGATTGATTCATCGATCCAAGATCCTTATCAAATGAACAACATTCACTTCGGATATAGAGATGTGAGGCATTTACACTTAGGAAATTTTGAGATTTGAAATCTCTGGAATGCGAAGTTCCATCAACCGTCAGATCTGGAGATCAAACAATGACTGTTAGATTGTGGCAGACCACATTAGCAGACCACATCAGCAAGGATAGGTGGAACACTAGATAATCAAGGACACGTGACACAATTAGACAATGAAAAGTGTCAAGTTGATTCGGCATTTCAGGTACGTGGAAATCACAAATACAAGTAAAAGATCCATATATAACTGGGAAGAGGATAATGGTCGAGATCCATCCTCCAACTCTGCAAAATGTGAAATCACGATGATATCTGAACCGTTGGATATAGAGGACACATGGCGACAAATCAACATTTCGCTGACTCGCGAAATGGAAAATTCAAAGGTGAGTAGTCCTCCAACTTCGCGAAACGCGAAGTCCCGATAAGATCCAAACCATTGGATCATAGAGGGCTATGGGTCGTTGATCTGGAGAAGGCTTTGGAAAATCAGGAGTCAGGAGAAGGGAGATGAGTAGTCCTCTAACTTCATGAAACGTGAAGTCCTGATAAGATCTAGACCATTGGATCACAGAGGGCTATGGGTTGTTGATATAGAGTATTTCGAATATCGGGAGTTGGAAGAGTCAGGGTTGGCTCATGTTCAAACACCTGACATGCGAAGTCACAATTTTATCACAACCGTCTGATCAATTTTGAGTGGAAGGACAGGATAAGCTAGCAAAGTTGCATCACAGAAAGATCGAGTCGTCAACCCAAGATCCTGTTCAAATGAACAACATTCACTTCTGATATAGAGATGTGAGGCGTTAACACTCAGGAAAGTTTGAGATTTGAAATCTTCAGAATGTGAAGTTCTGTCAACCATCGGATCTGGAGATCAGACAATGACCGTTAGATTGTGGCAGACCACGTCAACAAGGACAAGTGGAAGACTATGTCAGCAAGGACACGTGGCACAATCAGACAATGAAAAGTGTCAATTTGATTCGGCATTTCAAGTACGTGGAAATCACAAATTCGAGAGACATATGGCAACTGCTCGACTCATGACACGTCATCGAGTGACGCAATATTTACGTCACTCCAAGAGTTTTGCTTTAGGAGTTTTACCACCAGTACTCACCTAAAGACCCAATGTCCCAAAGGCCTAAGTCCCGGAGAGGAGGATAGTCATTGGATTAAAGAGGACACGTGTCAGTGGACGGTCAACTCCAAAAAAAAATGCAAAGGAAGAATGAACAAGAGTTTGAGAATTGAAATCTCCGAAGTCTGGAGACACGAAGGAGATCTCAACCATTAATCCGAGAGGGATATGCATCATTGGATCGTGGAATCCAGGTGAAATGCTCTGGGAGCAAACGACAACTTGAGAATTGGAACTCCCGGAGCTCGGATCATGAAATCAATCTCATCCATTGGTTTGGAGGGACATGTGTCATTTGATCACTGAGACTAAGGATCAGACGTGGATAAAGGAAAGAAGGAAGAACCGTCGATTGAAGAGGATGGATGTTAGTAGATCTTCCATTCTAGAAGATATCCAGTCAACAGCAACAGGTCTTGAGAGTTGAAACTCCTGGAGCCTGGATCATGAAGGAAACCTCTGTCGTTGACGAAGGAAGGAGAGGTCTGGTCCATGGACTCAAGAGGATAGATTTGAACCGTCCATTCAAGAGCACAACCAAGATCGTGAGATTGATGGTCGTGCTCCATTGTGGGGCCAGAACATGCTTGGGCCTTAATTTTTCGTGAGTGGGCCGCAATTGAAACCATGGTTTTGGAGAAAGGACGTGTGGAGGCTCGTGGTGAATTGCGAGGTGAAAAGCAATTTTGTCTAAACAACCTTTGGATGCGCCCACAATCACTTGGTCATATGAATCTCATAGCCCAAGGTCATATCGTGAAATGGAGTCAGCGCTCACTAGAGAGAAATTAAGAAGCGCCTATTTGAATAAGCTCTTGGTCACCGTCGGTGGTCATGCAAAGGAAGGGGTTAGAAGCCAAAGAAGCCATAGTTGACTAGTTGTAACTGACAAATAACACAAAGAGTCTCAACTTCTAGAGAAGCTAAGTAATCTCAGCATAACGGGCACTCATGATGAACTCACAAGCAACAAAACCGCTAGAGAAGATGAAGAGTTGCCATGATGATCAGGAGATGATTTGACGTGAGAATTGTATGCAGAACAAAGAAGTGAAGTGATTCTCCTATCAAGCTATGTAGGAGTGAGGTAGAGCTACAGTGAACAACCAGTGTAGCAAAACAGTGACACAGTGAAGACTATGCAGTGGCATAGCGCATGAAGTATGCAGAAGGTGCACAGAGAGTATAAAAACACAGAACATAAAAGAGGTGGTTGTTATTGTTGAGTGTGATTCATGGGGGTAGAAGTATACGGTGTGCAGGAGTTGAAGCACAGAAGAAGCAAGAAACAGAAACACATATCTGAGAGAAGAACAGAAAGTGCAACAGACAAGAGAAGAGAGAGACACTGATGCAGGCAGAGCAGAGCAGTGCAACAGAACAGTGATGAGACTGGTAAGCCATAGATAAATGTTGTATCACTGTGATAAAATTGTAAAAGGAAAAGATTTATATTTTAGGGTGGAAGGGAAGTGTTAGGGAGGAATGGTGTCCTCAAAGTTTCAAGTGGGTGCTTGAACATAGGGAGTTGTGGCTTCCATCTAATTGCACCTAGAAAAACCAGGGTGGAAGAGAGGTGCTAGGGAGGACTGGTGTCCTCATAGTTTCAAGTGCGTGCTTGAACGCAGGGATTTGTAGCTTCCATTTGGTTACAACCAGAAAAACCAGGGTGGCAAGGTGGTGCAAGGGAAAACTATTATTCTTTGTTATACAGGTTGGTACCTGTGTGACAAGGAAGTTGGTGCTTCCATCCAGTTGGTGCTGGAACACTCACAAAGTTGGTGCTCTCGGCAAGTTGCTTCTTGTAAAACAGAAGTTGTAGCATCAAGAGGTGTTGGAGCTCATAAGATTGATAATGTAAAGAAAATAAAGATTACTTATCATATCAAGAAGAAGAGTTTTTTCCCTTTATGGGTTTCCTCACGAAGAGGTTTTTCCTTTATAGATTTGTTCAACAAAAGCATGTATAATGTTTACGCCTAAAGGCATATACCTATTGACAATGGGCACATTTAATAGGTTTTTAGTGCTTAATCAGTTTTGTATGGACAAGATTAAATATTGATGAAATATTTAAGCCGAAAGGCGTATACCTATTGACAATGGGCACGATTAATGATCTTTTAATCTAAAATTCTAATATGATGGCTAACAATTGAAGATGCTGGCATATTCTTAGTCGTCCTCCCAAATCAATGAATGTGATTTACTCTTTATAACTTCCTTGTATTTTTGAATGCATCCGTTAACCTGTTTACTTTTTAACATTTACCTAATCATATTTAAAAATTACTGTAGCACCATATAATTGCCACGTTTGGATTATTAACGAGCACTACTTCCTCCTTAGCTGTACGTATGTCTCACCTGTCCGCATGTTTCATATTCAATGACTGGCATGGAGCGTTTCATTTTCGAGCGTTCCATTTCATGAGCCTGAGCCAATAACTTTCGGCGTTCTCAGCGTATAAATTTCTTACCGAGATAAGTGGAAATGATTCACCTTATTTTACCCTAAGAGCTTGGTGGCACGTTACACTCTTAAGCCAACATTTACTGGGTGTGTGGCTGCTGCACGGGGGACTGCAGATTAACTTGCCAACCCTTTAAAATTTCTCATAATAATATACAGTAAAGCATATGTAAAACGCGAAAACTCAGTCGAGGCTGTGAGAAGAAACCCTTGAACGAAAAAAGTTTTAAAAATGGACAGACCTGAAATCCTTTTGACGCCCGCGCATGCATGGTCTACTGGATATTTCCATGGCCAACTTATCAATTGTAATACGGTAAAGGCATACCACCTAAAGGCTTTCCAGTGGAGAAACCGGTCGGGACACTTCTATACTAAACAATCTGGCTACTGAGTAATTCGAACAACGGGACTACTTTGCCGGCCTCTTTGCGTGCATAAACTTGTAATTTATTTCTCTTGCTTTGCTCATTTTATATTTGTTTGACTGTTCAATTTATATGTCCTCGCCACTGTTTAGTGTTGTCACTTATCTCTTGAATTCATTATTTAAATGTCTGTGTTTTTGTTGATCGCAGAAAACAAATGTTTAAAACGATTTTTAAGGTCGCTACCAAGTTACAAACCAAATTGCTGTATAAGTTATTTGACTGCTATAAGTTATTGTGGCCTTACCATTTATTCCGACCTCTTGATACCTTTTTCGGTTTTTTTATTGGCTTACTATGCTTGCTATTGATGGCCTCTGATGGTTGTTTTCCCTAACATGCCATGCACTAGTAAATTAAATATACCTTTAGGCCTTCATCATAATTGTGGCTGTGCTAGTTGCTATTACAGCCTACCTACTGAAATTATGACTAAGTCCACCTAGTCATCTCCGTGTCCATATACATAATCATAACGTTTTCCCTCATATCAATGGCTACCGTTGAAATCGATTGGTGAAAACAATAATCACAGGATTACAGAGATGATTGCAACTTGCTTTAAGAAAGTTATAAACTAGCCTACCTATCCGGGCACCTCTGTTGGAGAGATCAGACAGAGAGTAGTACTGGTAGAAAAATATAGAGTAGTTTCGTTGTTTCCATAGCTAAGTGACTCGTGCGTCAAAGGCAAAGGCCCGTCGGGAATTTCAGGAATCGCATTGTCCCCTTCCAACATCTTCAAAGCTTCTACTATCGTCGGTTTTAAAGCCACCATAACATGGGCGCACAGAATACCTACTGTAATGAATTTCACCATGGTTCTCTTCGCTCCGCTGTGACGGATTCTTCCATCTACCACTTCCATAGCTTTGCCCGCTTTCAAAAGGGTCCATGCCCAATCCGTAATGCGGTAATCGGAAGAACTTTCCAGCGAGGTGTCAAGAGCCTTTCTGGCTCTCATGAGCTCCAACAACAGAGCTCTGAAACTATACACATCGCTCTTTTCTGTAAGTTGATAGTAGAGAGAGTATTCGGGGGCCAAGTAGCCGTGCGTCCCTGCTACCCTCGTAGTCAGATAGGATCCTCCGTCTTTACTCATAATCCTCGCCAGGCCGAAGTCGGACACACGGGCATTCATCTCGTCGTCCGGCAGAATGTTAGTGGGTTTGATATCTCTGTGATAAATAGCGGGCTGGACACCGCACCCTTGGCACTATCCAGATGATGTTCTTCCACTGCTGCCAGTTCAAGGGCGCCCGGACGATGTAATCGTAAATCAGAAACCGCTGTTCCCCCCCCCCATTTCCTCGCTGGCAACACAACATCCTCACAAAACGACGAGATTCCTGTGCCTGATTTCATTAATAATCTTCACTTCGTTTAAGAAGTCTGCATCTCCTTCGGCAGAGAAGTTCCTGATTCTCTTCACGGCCATCAGGAAGCGTTCCCTTATACACCGTCCCGAATCCCCCTTGACCGATGAAATTGGCCTCGCTGAAATTTTGGGTCGCGGAGGTGATCTCCTGGACGCTGAACCACACTGCACCCGTGTTGGGTCTGACGGTTGTTCTTAAAAGGTGTCTGTTCCACCTTATAAACTGCCTGTGCACAGCGCCACGGCTCCTCCTCTCCCAAAGGAGACAAACAATCACAAACGCCGAAACGAAAGAAACGATAGCCGCAGCTGCCGCACAAGTGGAGACCAAAACGACACGGCTGCGCTTTTCTTTGGTTTTGGGCGTGGGAAATGAGAATGTACAGAAAATGGTGTTCGCTCTATTCGGCCCGAATTCGTTTACCACTGCGGCCGTATACAGGACTGCGAAGTAGGAATGGGCACAATTAATGATCTTTTAATTATAAAAACTAATTACGCTGAAAGGTGTACACCTATTGGCCATGGGCACAATTAATCACATTTTAATTTAAAATTCTAATCGGATGGTTAGCAATTTGAGACAACAGCATATTCTTAGTCGTCCTCCCAAATCAATGAATGTGATTTACTCTTCATAACTTCCTTGTATTTTTGAATGCATCGGTTAACATTTACCTAATCATATTAAGAAATTATTATAGCACTATATGATCGCCAGGTTTAAATGATTAACCTTTGAGATTATCATATTTGGATTTCGTCAGTTATCTGGGCATTTCATTTTCTGGCTTTCCTCAGTGATCCGCGCGTTACATTTTCTGGGTGTCCATGTGTTTCATATTGGTTATTGGGGTCAGCTTCGTTGTGCTTGCAGCTGGAATGGTTTTAATTTTCCTTTTGCCTTTCAGAGCTTGCCGAAGGTCGAAACTAGAATCAGAACAGTGAGGTGGAATTATGTATAGCATTCCCTATGTGATGGCGAGGAAATTTTCGTTCAATGAAATCCAGACGCTCACAAATAGTTTTGGCAAAGTGTTGGGATCGGGCGGGTTCAGAATAGTGTACGAGGGCGTGCTTGAAGATGGGACGATCGTATTTGTCAAGAAACTAGAGATCGCAAGGCAAGGAGAGAAGGAATTTTACGCAGAGGTTGGGATATTGGGCATAGTCCATCATTGGAATCTGGTGCAACTGCTCGGTTTCTGCATGCAGGGATTACGCATGATCCTCATTTATGATCACATGTCGATCGGCTCCTTGGACCAGTGGCTCTTCGACTAGAGTAAGGTAAGCTTCTTGACTTGGCCCATTAGGTTCAATATCGTATTGGAGACTGTGCGTGGCCTAACCTACTTACATCAGGAATGTCATTATAAGATAATTCATCTAGATGTGAAGCCTCGGAACATTATTCTGGACGAGCATTTTGTGGCCAAGGTCTCTAACTTTTGCATGGCGACGCTCATGAGCCGAAAGGAAATCCGTGTGGTGACCACGATGAGAGGAACTCCTGGCTACCTCTCTTCGGAGTGGCTTCTGGATTGCCCGATCACTGACAAGAGCGATGTCTATAGCCTTGGAATGGTGGTTCTTGAGATTATCGGAGGGCGTAAGAATTACAATAAGCGGGTTGATTCTGATAAGTGTTATTTCCCTGCTTGGGTGGTCTCCATGGCTGTTGTTGGCAAAGAATTGCAGGTGATCGATTCGAGACTTTCGGGGGATGATGATTTCGATGGAAAACAAGCTATCAGATTATTGCAGATTGGTTTTCTGTGTATCCAAGAGGATGCCCATAGATGACCTTCGATAAGAGTGGTAGTGCAGATGCTGGAAGGAGAGAAGGAGGTTCCTCATAGCCAACAGGAGGGTTTTCAATTTTCCATGGTGAAGAGATTCAATCCTAATTCAAGACTACTATCTGTTGGTAACAATTCAGTGAGTCAATATTCATCCCTGCAATCCGTGCAAATTTGATCGTCTAGGTAGCCTATAACAGATCCTAAACAGAGTAGTGGAAAAACGAATTTTATAGGTTGATTTACTGTTTGTATTTCCGTGCACCACATTACAGTCGTATTTCCATACAACACATTGATTTATAGTGGAAAAATAAATGTAGTTGAGCTCATATTTTGTTGCAAGATTATGATTGGTGCTAATATGATATAGTCGATTGAGTTGAAATTTTATCTTTGGCAATAGCAAATTTTTTATGTGTAGTTGAGCTCATATTTTGTTTGCAAGATTATGATTCGGTATAATATGATATAGTGATTGGGATTGAAATTTTATCACTTTGTATGTGTAAATTTTTTATGTGTATTGATGTAAAAGAAAGTGTACGATGTAATGTAGAAGAGCGATGTCTACAGCTTTCATTTATGCGCATCAAAGGAGCACTCGCAGCAAGAGATATTGAGGTCACAATGAAAGCCATAAATATACACATAAAGAAGTTCAAATCAAAACCATAAACTGCATCAGATCTGAGAATGTATGCTAATGTAAGCAATATTGCGTAATTATTTTGTCCCATAGCTCGTTACACTAAAAGGTGTACAAAGTTTTGTTACAGATTGGAGAGATGTGAATCCACATTTCATTTTCTTGACCAGTTGAAACCTTTCGGTGTTCACCAGCCACGAGTTTGTGGCTGTGCTAGTCTTATGGCTAGCAATTGAAGATGATGGCATATTTTTAATCTTTCTCCTAAATCAATGAATGAGATTTCATAGTCATAACTTTCTTGGATATTTTAATGCTTACGTTTCACTGTTTACTTTTTCACATTTACTTAATATAATTAAGATTTTACTCCATTACCAATTACTTAATTAACAAAGATTAATATGTATAAAACACCTCATTGTCAAGTTTTGTTGCTTCATTTTTGCATCTGTGTGGTGGGCTTTGACATTCTGGGAATAAAAGTTCAAGGTTGAAGCCTCCCTATTTTGTTTGTTTTAGATGTTGAATTCGTATTGGTGGTCTTCTAGTATTCTCAGTCTAACCATTGTTTGTGTTATCCAAATGCGCATAGTTAAATAGCCTGCAAAGCAGGCCATTTAGAGCCTCTTTCATGGATCCACAAGTTCTGTTACTTATTCCTTTTAATGAGAGAACTGTTTTTTTCCGTGCCAAAACTAATTTCTAAACCCTAATTAGGGTTTGTAAATGAAATAAGTCTTTCGGCGTTCATCAACCACAATCATGTGATTGTGCTAGTTATTATTTATTTATTAGTAGGATGTATCCATTCACGATATTAAATTTATTATATATATTATAAAAAAGTATTATTAATTAATTGGTCATTTAAAACAACATTTTATGAAAGATTAAATTTCTATCTTTTAACCCCAGTGTTAACGCCACCATTTTCTTATCTAGCTAGGGTCGGTCTTAATCAAGTCATGGCCTGTGTGTCATGGAATGTGAAGTCAGGTACTAGAGAACAAAGGGTCGAAGTCAGCAATGGGTCGGTTGGACCTTGGAGTCGGGAAGGGATGTCAGAGTCAAAACATGTGTAAATGGTATGAGTTTGTTCCCAATGAGTTGGGTCCTATCAAAAAAGGAGTTTCTACGTGCCCTAGGTTGAGGCAAGTTGTTAATAGAAGTTGCATCTGCAAGTGCAGTGACCATCATCAACTCATTATGGGGGTTGGAAGAATGAAAAATTGTGGCGTTTGTATCATGTATGCCCTCCAACTCTTATCAGTTGTACTTTACACACACTAGGGTGCTATGGAAGATCTTCAGTTCATTTCGAAACATCCTGTCACCATGAATTCAGTGCTCTTTGGTACAATTCTACCTCCCTCCTGCTCTGTTATAGATTCCATATGTTCTTCACGCATCCCATTCGCCAATCGGGCTTATGCACTATTTGTAGTTTGTTCTCGCAAGCCCAGATTTATCAATTTTTCTGCCTTGGGTCCGTGCCAGATCCATTGTGCACCAGACAAATACGCGTTGCACCATGACAACCTCCCAAAACATAAGGAAGAGCGAACGAAGTGGCAGAATTGTTGGGCCTGAGCCCCAAAATTTGACTTTGATCAACAAATATCCAGAGGTCAGAATGTCCTTTGAACAGTTCAGGCGCATGGATTTTTATAGGAAAGTTCAAGGATTCAATATGAGACTAGACGAACAGTTTGTACTCAGTTTCGATGCATTTCACGTGGTGACATCAGGTGTCATTTTCCAGGTGACAGAGGAAACTTTGTCGATCRCAACAGATATCCCTTTGCACGATAAAAGGTGGTTCAAAGGCATGCCTTTGGACACGCAGTGCTATGAATATTTCATCAAGCGAGATTTTTTAGGTGGGGAAATCAAGACAGGCATTCCAAGTAGATATTTGCAGGAACCTTTTCGGAAACTACTTGAAGTAATTAGTAGATATTTCACCTGTGAAGGGAGATTCGATAGGATACATCTCCACCACATTAGATTGTTGATGCACTTCACAGGAAAGAGGCCATTAAATATGCCATTTTTTCTTACACCAAGACCTCTGAGAGATGGTAGGCAGTGCCCAGGCCAAAGTGGATAAATCGAAAAGGAAACTATCTCATGTCTCTCTGATTAAAATTCTTGTGTTGGACAAATTAAGGCGGTTGGGAAGCGACTAGGATTATTTCTTGCTCACAGTAGGCATCCCAAGGATCCAAAAGGGGATTTCCCTCTACGCGTAGAAAGGGTAATATCACAATGCATAGAGGTTGTATTAGGAGAGGTTGTGTAGAAATATAGGATCTCAGAAGCCTTGTCCCCCCAACAACAAATACCCTGGAGAAGGGGTAGGCCAAAGAAGAACAAGGAACCTAGGGAAACTCTAGTCCCAAGTGAATCACGTGCAAAGTCGATTGTCAAAGAATTACTTATGTGTGCCATTCGAATGGAACCGGTTGAAGGTACAAGCCGAGAAAGATGGAACAAAATGAGAAGAACAAATATTGAAGTCGCATATGTTCAAGAATCATCTAGACAGTTGAAGCAAACACATCTCGATATCGCCATGATTTACTAGGAAAACAAGAAACTGAGACAACATTTGGCAACAAAGACCCTTGAAGTGTTAACATCGCAAGGCCGCGAAGGAAACATGACGTGGATCAAGAGACAACTTATAGAGGTGCAAGATACAATCACACAACTACGCGAAACACAGAGGTTGTTAGAAGAAAGGAATGTGAAACATTTCATAGAATGTGAAGCGACTGGGGAGAAAGTCTGCGCAGCTCTTGCCAGCATGCAAAAGAAACATGATTAACTAAATTCATACTTGTATCCTCAAATGAGGCATGGATCTTGACATTTTTGAAGAAGGCATCGCCTCTAGACTGTTTTGTCATTTTGATAATGGCCACAACTGTCAGCAGCCACTCACCACGAACGCACCCCAACAAAAGAGCGCGCAATAGAAATCACGACCGTTACAGTGGATGGAGGGAGTCTAAAAAATATTTGATCATTCAGATATCTTATCGAAGGAAGGCATCGACACTTCACTCTCCTCATCACGAGACCTTGTTGATAACCGAATTCCCGTGGCAGAATACAAGCAATCCTGATGCAACCAGATGTAGTTGTTTTCTATTTTTGGAAAGGCATCATGCGAAGAGTCATTTAGCATAGAATAGTCAGTTCCTAAATTTTAGAAATAGTAGCTAGAGAGAAGGGTAGCCCAAGCGGTGCCCTCGCCTATATATTTGATCTTTTCAATGTAAGCCAGGTTGGTTGGAAAACTAGTGTAGATAGTGACTATTGAATGTAGTTTGAGCTCAATTGAAATTTAATGAAAAAGTCCTGAATATTTGATGAAAAGATTCTAATTGTAGTATTCGGATGTATTGTTTCCTTTCTTTGCATATGTACTTCATGTATTCTTTATTCATATCTATTTCTGTCTAAATAGGAACGTATTTTCGAACCTAGTATTCATTGTGCAGTGCCCTGGGATTCGAACCATTTAGACAAACTGCCTTTCCTCTAAGTGAACTCTGAATTCATCCTCAGCGGTGCTCCAAGTCGCTTCCTTTGTTTTTTACTCCCCCACCTCACACAACGATTTTTCACTAAAGACCATTGCTCACTTAACCTTTATCCTCTCAAGTTCAGTCACCGAGTCATTTGTTTCTATCCATTTTCTCAAACTGAATCCATACCCCAAGGTCTTACTCTCTTGTGCCAATATAACCAAAAACTGTTATTCAAATGTGTTAAATCTAGCTGATAGTTCAAAGCCATATCCTATATCGAGACAAAGTCTCCTGAGAGAGCCCTCTCCAGGTCCGAAAGGCTAGTTTCGAGTCTCAAAGTTGGTTTTTGGGTTGCCTCTGTCATTCGTTTATCAACCAAACGAAGTTTACAAAGAGCTAACATTCTGGCATTGTTGTCGGGGAATGAAATTGAATAAATTTTCCCTGGGAGAATGACTAAAGTTACATTTTTGACCCCTGAGGGTTACATAGGCAAAAACATCTATATTAGCTGAAACCTTTACCCTGACGACTCTAGTCAAAAAGACTAGTAGCACTAAGTAGCGTGATTCAGGAACCCTAGCTCTAAAGACAATCTATACCAGAGCGAATCCTGAAACAAACCCTGTAGAGCCTATGTGCGACCTCGAGAAACTTTTGCGTAGGACTAGGGAACAAATGGCAGACACATTCTATTACCTGGAAAGAAGCTTGTCCTTACCTAAAGACGGTGTGAAGAGCATCGACGACCTCGATTTTGACACCCTGTTTGAGAAAACCTTGTTCAGGTCTAAGTCAGAGACCAGTTTGGATGATATAGTCTTTGACCGGAAGAGGTTTCAAGCTCTGATACCTAATAACATCCCCCAAATCCCTAACCATCCTAGAGCCATGGCCTCAAGATTTTCCCCCCTCGTTCTTCCAGCCCAATTGTATGATTTGCCTCAGAATTACAGCCAGATAATTAAGCTCTACGACGTTGAAGGGAATCTTTTAGCCGAGAGGCATCTGGATTGGTTCAATGATTTCATCGACCTAGAGGAAGTGGACTATGCATACGTGAAAATGAGGTTGTTCGTGTAGAGCCTTTCGGGGGAGGTGAGGAAATAGTTCAAAGCCCTCCTGGCAGCAAGCATTCAAGAATTCATCATGTTCAAAACGTCTTTCATTACTAGATGGGGAGACAAGAAGAACCCCTTGCATTTGTTGACACAGTACAATAATATTAAGAGGGAGCCGAAGGAGACAGGGCTGCACAGTTGTGATATGTCGATTCCTTCGACAACGATTTCGCCTTGCTATTGAGAGAAAGAAGATCAACAAATCTAGATGCAATGATGAGTGACGCAATCAAAGTCGAGGTAAACATGATGGCTTTGGGGAAGATCAAATAAAGATTCAACATGGGTGATAAGAAACCCTAAGGGGATGCGTAGCCATCAACATCGAGGTCATCGAATGAAAAAATCGTCTTAATGATGAAGACCATGGGAAAAAAATGGAAAGAATGTACATGGGAAATAGACCGAATTCCCAAGAACAACACGACCCCCATCCCAAGAATCAGAAGGGGTCAAGTCCCTCAGATCAGACAGAGGGAGAAGAGAGAACAAGGTGACTAGCAACCAAGGCCTCCATTCCAAAAAAATTACATGGACGAGGACTTCGACCAGATGTTCGAGGACCAAATGCATTGTTGCGATGACAAGAACCCGCGCGTGTTTTTGAAAAAGAGAGAACATGATAAATACATGAACAAAAATGATGATATGATGCTCGAGATGAACGAAGCGCTATCTTAGGAAACAAAAGAGTTCAAGAAAGGTTATCAAAATGCCATCATGTAGTTTCAGAAGAAATATAACCTCAGGAGCAAGGAAGCTCCTACCGAACCTCAACAGACAAATCCATAAGGAAAAATTCAGCGGAAACCCCTTCCACAAGTCGGTTGAAGTCAAATAACCTGACTAAGGATGCAACATAAAAGGAAAATTCAAAGGAGGAGGTCTTGAGGAAAGCACCCGAAACAAGCCCAAAAGCGTGTGGAAAGGAGGTAGAGAAGGTTTGTCCCCCCTTTAACTTTGAGCATGGAATGGACAAGATCAAAATCTTTGTCCCCTTTAATAAACTTATCAGAAAGGGTAAATATGGGGAGCAAAATATTAAAATGATTAAAATGGGACAAACTCCCAACACTTTGAACGTCCAAGACGATCATCCTACCATTTTGTTTGGTTCGCGCGTAGAGGAGACAAGCGATATTGAATATGTTCCCCCTTTCTATGTCAGTCTTAAATTACATGACATGACTCTACATAATTCCATGTTGGACTCTGACGCGTCGCACAACCTCATGCCAAAGGTGATCATGGACAAGTTGGGTTTGGACATCACCAGGCCCTATATGGACATTTTTTTTTTTGATTCAAGGAAAGTCAAGTGCTTGGGTCTCATCAAAGACTTGGTTGTGTCGTTGGTCCAAATACCTTCGAAGAACATGGTTATGGACGTGGTTGTGGAAGACATACCCCTAAGTTTGGTATGCTACTATCCAGGTCGTGGGCTGTGAAGTTGAAGGGGACTCTGAAAATGGACATGTCATATGCCACCATTCCTATCTTCGGCCAAGATAGATGATTATACAAAGAAGTGCTACTGAAATACATGGTAAGCAGTGATACGTAGATGAATAACCATCCTATCTAGTCATTCGACACTGAGGTCATTTCCTCCATATTCTATAATGACCTTAGTTTTGAAGAAGAAGAACTGATAGTCGTTATGACCATCGATGATAAATTCATGCAACAAGCAACAGAGTGCATTGATCCAAGAAAACACATAGACAATGAGATATGGAACATGAGTTTTGATGGCTCTGTCAGCAAAGAAGGGGTAGGGGTCGGCGTATGGATAAACCCCCCCAAAGTGGGCTCAAAACTCTGTTCGTACAAACTCGCCTTTGACTATACAAACAACATGGCCGAGTATGAGGCACAGATTTTGGGCCTGAAGGTTTTAAAATAATTAGGTGCAGAGAAGATAGCAGTACATAGAGACTCTGAGTTGATTATAAACCAGTTGAAAGGCATATATCAAGAAAAACACCCTAGGTTGAGAGCATACAAAAACTTGTTGTTGGACCTCCTCGAGGAATTCTCGGAGTATAATCTGTTGGTTATCTCGAGGGGGGGNGTATGCTACTATCCAGGTCGTGGGCTGTGAAGTTGAAGGGGACTCTGAAAATGGACATGTCATATGCCACCATTCCTATCTTCGGCCAAGATAGATGATTATACAAAGAAGTGCTACTGAAATACATGGTAAGCAGTGATACGTAGATGAATAACCATCCTATCTAGTCATTCGACACTGAGGTCATTTCCTCCATATTCTATAATGACCTTAGTTTTGAAGAAGAAGAACTGATAGTCGTTATGACCATCGATGATAAATTCATGCAACAAGCAACAGAGTGCATTGATCCAAGAAAACACATAGACAATGAGATATGGAACATGAGTTTTGATGGCTCTGTCAGCAAAGAAGGGGTAGGGGTCGGCGTATGGATAAACCCCCCCAAAGTGGGCTCAAAACTCTGTTCGTACAAACTCGCCTTTGACTATACAAACAACATGGCCGAGTATGAGGCACAGATTTTGGGCCTGAAGGTTTTAAAATAATTAGGTGCAGAGAAGATAGCAGTACATAGAGACTCTGAGTTGATTATAAACCAGTTGAAAGGCATATATCAAGAAAAACACCCTAGGTTGAGAGCATACAAAAACTTGTTGTTGGACCTCCTCGAGGAATTCTCGGAGTATAATCTGTTGGTTATCTCGAGGGGGGGAAATCAGATCGCCGACGCATTGGCCACCTCAAACTCGATTTTCAAAATCCCCATCTTCCCTAACAAAAAATATGAGATCGAAGTCAAACACAGGCCAACAGTGCCTGATAATATAAAATACTGGAGGTGTTTGAGGATGTCAAACAGGTGGAGAGGTTTCTCCAAATGAGCGATGAGTTTGCTAATGTAAACATTGATGACGAATGCTGTTGCGATGAATATGGGAGTATGGATGTGCGCAGTAATGATGACCCTGTCCAGAACTAGATAGTGGGAAGGGACATAGTGCAACTGAAAAATAATATCATCCCAAAGGGGCTAGTTCCGTAGGAAAAGATGTTTGACAAGAACGACATGGCTATAAATCCCAATATCACTGCAAACGATGAGGATGTCGAAGATTGCAACATTGGGACTAAGGAAAGCCCGAAAATAATAAAATTATTGAAAATGATCAGTCTAGAGGTCAAACAAGACTACATCAAGCTCATGAAGGATTTCCCTGATGTTTTCACTTGGAGCTATGACGACTTCAAGATGTATGACACTAAAGTGATCCAACATCTCATCCCTCTCAAAGAAGACCATAGGCCATTCAAACAGATGTTAAGACGGATAAATCCCCTGCTACTGTCATTGATTGAAAATGAGGTAAAGAAACTCTTCGAAGCTAAGATTATTGTTTCTTTAAGGTTTTCGAAATGGGTGGCCAATTTGGTACCTGTAAGAAAGAAGAGCGGTAAAATAAGACTATGTGTGGATGTCCGAAAGTTAAACAAAGTGTCTCTCAATGATCACTACCCTCTCCCCAAAATGGAATATATCCTGCAAAAGGTGGTGGGGTCCCAAAAGATGTCCACGCTCGATGGTTTTTCTAGTTATAATTAGATCATGGTACACTCAGACGATAGGGAAAATATGGCCTTTACGACACCATGGGGGACGTTCATGTATGCCAAGATGCCCTTCGGCCTGATGAATGTCAGAGCTACCTTCCAAAGGGAAATGGAAGGTAGCTCTGATGTTCATTTATAAAATCGTTATAAAATTATTTTGATTCAAAGTTGATTTGGATTTCCCCTACTTACATTTTTTTTTTTTTGTATAATTAATTAATGCTAACTATATATATTTTTCAGTGAATTAGTGAACATGTTTGTGAACAAATATATGTTATATTAAAATAATGAGAAACAAAATTTACCTTCTTTTTTTTTTTCTTTTTTTTTTTGGTGAATGATAGATCAAGACATGGTCAATATTTCAAATTCTATACATTAAATCTATACTTTGACAAAGTAAATTAACTTCAATCAAGTATAAAATGCATTCTAGTAAATAATGAAAATAAGATCCCTACTTGAAATCCTTTTTCAAAAATTATTTATTATAATTATATTTAAACTTTCACTAAATTAATTAAAATGCTTGTGAAGAAATATGTGTTTTACTAAGATAATGAAATACTAGAGTGACCTTGTGGATGATTCATGTGTAGCTTCAAATCAAGCATGCACAATAAATTGTCTTTTATTGAAGTGTGTAAAGTCTTGTCTTAATATTCCATTCATGCCTTACCTTTTTCAGTAATAAAGCATTCTATTATTAGTCCCTGTCAAAGGCATAGGGACTCTAGCATTTGGTTAGGTGTTCACCGTCAATTAGTTTAGTTTGACTGCAAATAATTTTTTGTTGTTTCAAACTTATACATAGGAAAAAAAAAATATAATAATATTTAAATCGATTTTATCAACCATTCCATCGGTTAATAGAATGGAAGTCTTATTGCGAAACATCATAAGATATCCTAAGTTTTTAGTCTTTAAATGGGCTTTGCTCCAACACAATGCATTTTATGTTTTATGCAATGTTAGATAACCTATAACCCAAAGTTTACTGAAGTTGTTTATGAATTGACGACAATCTGCCTGAATTAACACTCAAATGTCAGTTTTCTTGCAAAAACCTTGTCCTTCACTGTCATCCCATTCTATCACATGTTAATCTGCCTGCATTGACACTCAAAGAATTAACACTATGTCATTTTTCCTACTAAAACCTTATCCTGCACTATCATGCCATTCTATCTTCATCACCTCCTTTCACTTTCATCCGTGTCTTCCCATCTCATGGCTATGGATCCTTCTCCTTTCATCTGTTCCTTCCCATCTTCTAGCTATCGATCTTTCTCTTTCTGCTTTCATCTGTTCCTTCCCATCTTCTAGCCATGCATCTTCTGCTTTCATGACTACCTTTGCTAGGATATGCATCCTTCCACTTTCATCCATGCCTTCCCATCTTCTGGATATGCAACTTCCTCTTTCGTCACTTCCTTTTCTATGTAATTTTAGCTCTCATCACTACCTTTTCTATCAGATGTAGTGTAGAAACCACCTCAACTAGCTTATTTCAATTATTGAAAAATTGATGGAATAATGGAAATTGGAGAGCTAAACATAGTTACGAAGAAATAGAGAAATATCTTTTTTCTATCAGGTACTTGGTGAACCTTGTTTCTGTTTTCCATTCCACTGATGAATATCTATTTTCCATTCGAGTGATAATGATGAATCTATTTTGGAAACATTTCCTTCAGAGACATAGAACCTTGTTTATGCTTTCCATTCTAATGATGAATGTTTATTTTCCATTTCAGTGATGAATCTGTTTTGGAGAAATTTCCTTCGAAGACATAGTTCAGTGTAGAACTGTGGTTTCAATTACATTAGCATGCTTGAATTTGTCGATTACACAATAGCATTATTGATTCCATAGAAGCTTCCCAATCGCTTTCAAAAGCTTATTCCACAATCCCACCTCAAAACAAATGACCCATCTGTATGAAGGATGTCTCGAACATAACCCAGCTCAATATGAAGGATGTCTTGAACAGAACACAACTCAACACATGACCCATATAAATTAAGGATGTGTCAATCCAAATCTGCCTCAGAATACAAGTAAGTCAGAAAACCCAAAAACATTTGAATGTAGAATTGAAATAAGATAAATGGGGGAAACCTCACCTGATAATCTAGGCATAAGTGCCTACCTCCTCGATAATGTGGAAGTTGCCCGATATTTACCGAGCAGATTTGTCATGCTCGTTTGAAGATTCTGACCATTGATTTGCTGGCCAGATTTGCCTAGAAAACCAGTGAACCATCTGGACAACATTTGTTGTATGAAATGTGTAACCACCTGGCAACAAATGGCTCTTCCAACAACTCATCGTGGCTCTCACTGGAGCGTCCTAGGTGGAGTTGGAGGAAGCTCCACTTTGGCCTAATTTCAATGTGTGGAATCCAACATTATTTTAAAAAATAATTATGATACGGCATGCATTGTGAGAGAACCATTATCCTTATCTACTACATATCTATAACATACCATAATTCCTCTGGCTCACCTGGGCGACGTGATGCCTACTTCTCTTCATCTATAGACACAGTTCACAAGAACTGCCTCGGTGCACATTCAACATTTTTTGTGGCAGAACCACGTGCTCTGCCAAGATTCCTCTACGTTCACTTATCCTACTAGGTGTGGGAACCTTCTATTTGTGCAGTGCAGTTTATGTGGACGTGCATGCAGTTTATGTGGACGTGCACTGCACATTCCCAACATCAACCAATTTTTGCTATTCCAACTCCACCATGCTTACACATTTGTTATCATATGTGGTGGGTTATTGGATCTACTCTTAGAGTTTTGTAAAACACCTTTCTCATATTAGATCATCATCCCATAATACATGGAATAAATCTTTCTTCTCTTGGTCCGCATGGAACTATTTATGAGCAGACATATGAAGCAATAGACATTACTTACTAGGAGACCTATGATGATGAAATTTCTATCTCTACAGCTTTTCCCAATTCCCTAACAACACTTCTGGACATTTTGAAATTATGTAAATCCCATAGGATTAATGGCAAAGATTATGCACATATCTGGCCACCTAGGAATCTGATCGGTTATTTGTTTCACTTCTTTTCCTACCAAGAAAAGATTTGTGCATGCCTATTTTGTGTTTCAAAAAAGGGTGAATGTCGTTATTGATGATAGTGGTAGAGCGAAGCATGAAACTGTCAAGGACTCAACGAATTTGCAGTTGCTTTTACGATGAGAATGCGCTTTATTTTCATTTACCTTGTAGGGCTATATATTATGTTGATAGAATTTATAATTTTCACAAAAAACCATTTCAGTTCACATAATTGTATCTATTTGATGGGAGTAAATATAGTTTCGTTCAACAATCCATCTCTACGTTGGTATCCACTTACTATCGTTCAAAGTGAATACCTCGTTGCCTCTTAGGGAGGTTGTCTCTTATCATTGTCCTTACCATGCCCACCTCACCCAGGCTTTGACATACTTCCTTTGCTTGCTTGTGATTTCCTCTTTATTATCTTAAATATGAGTGAAATCTTGAAATAGAGAATGACTTTGGCCAACCAAGAAAGAAAGAGATATTTTTAATTCGTCAACTCTAAATCTGTCATTAAAAATAAATAAGCCTGCCAGAATAGAATAAGAATGTTGATAAAAAGTAAAACTGCAAGATGCAACCTAGAGTCCACCATACTTGTACCTTTACTGTTTTGAAAATTAATTGAGTTCAAAGCATTTCTCTCTATATATAGTAGGAATATGTATTGAAAATTAATTGAGCTCAAATCATTTCTCTATATATAGAAGGAATATATATTATATATATAGTAGGAATATATATTATATATATAGCAAGAATATATGTGACATACCAAAAAATAAGTAGTTGCATGCTATATTTAGATGACTACCCGATGTAGTCTTTGGGAATGAACTTCTTGTACAAGCATGGGTGGTTTCCATGCACTAGCTTGAGCCACCTATATATCCAAGCTTGCATTGTAGAAATTAGTAGTAGAAAGTCTCGCTATCTCTTATGTAATGACCCTAATTGAATAAATGATTAAAGATTATTAAGTAAGATTAAATTAGAGAAATAATTGAGGATTAACTAAGTAATAATAATCTAACTGAAGATCACATTTAATGACCTGTGACATAAATTTAAGAGATAAAAAAAAATGATATAACAGGAATTGTGTATGCAGTAGAGGATGGCGTATGTAGGGCGAGAAGCCCAGAAATCCCGAGATGATAAAAGTATTAATGAAGGGACGAAGGACGGAGGACGGGGGTGGTTGTGAAGTTAATGCGTGAGTCGGCAGGGAGGAATAAGGGACGGGAGGAGGGGGATGTGCGCACCATTCGACGGGAGGGGACGGAATGGATGCCATGGACAATTGTGTTTTGCCGTGAGCAGAGAGCCTCTGGACGGTGGTGTTTTGCTGTGAGCATCGAGTTTATGGGCACTGTTGTATTTTGTGGACTTTTGGACTTACTGTGAGCACAGAGTTTTGAGACTGTGGATTTTGATCAGGGGAGGCACTGAGTTGCTGGAGGTTTTGGGCACAGAGGGCCAGGATATCCGTAGATATCCTGGAGCTAGGTAGTTTTCCTAGTTGGC
>SNQJ01S0061057.1:10046-24826 GCA_010110895.2 Picea sitchensis | reverse complement strand
TGACTAGAAGTCTAGTGGCCAAGGGCCATTTGAAGAACCAGAGAAACTCTGAAAATGTGGGCTGGTCAAAAACCAGATTAGACAAAGTCTGAATGGAGAGTGGCCAACAGCCAGGATCAGACTTGCTCTGATACCAAATGAGACGAACAAAGTTGGCTGACACAAGAATTATCCAAAATACTTGGAATATAACATAATAATCCATGTAGGACTGTAAATAATATATGAATAGATAAGATAAGATAATAATATATTATATAAGATTTACAATTGAGAATGAGGGCTCGTTTATATACCCATGCAGAGGTACCCTTTACCAATAGTCATGTCCTTAGAGACATGCCCTTTCATTATTAATAATTATTATTTATTAATTAGTTATTATGTTATGAATATTGAATATCTATTTATATGTATATTTATGTTCATAATAGTAGCAACCACTTATGTAGCATTGAGATTAAATTGATATTTCAATTAAAAAACAAAATATTGAAACCATTTAATTTCACTCTAATATAGGTATAATCACAACAAAAGTAACATAGTTAGCATATATATTATGTTTGTTAAGATATATTTATTTAAATTTGGATTTGATATGCAAAGTTTATCATAAATTTCAAAATTTAATATATCAATCATTTTGAGTTTTGAAATGCATCTTTAAGTTGATGTATATTAAATTAAATTTCTATAATAAGATACTTAATTTATCATTACATAAACATACACAAAGTTGATGGATCAGTTCCACATAACTAATTTAAAATAATAAAATGCTTTATGGTCATATTACATAACCTTATTAGTTCCACATAACTAATTTAAAATAATAAAACGCTTTATGGTCATATTACATAACCTTGTTTTCTCTAAATATATTGATATACATTTAATTCATTATAAATGGAACTAATTTAAAATAATAAAACGCTTTATGGTCATATTACATAACCTTGTTTTCTCTAAATATATTGATATACATTTAATTCATTATAAATCTTATTGACTTAGGATTTCATTTTTCTTAACTTGAACCAAAACTTTGATAAAAAAAAATAAAAACATTTTACTTGAAAAAAAAACCAAATATTCAATAACTCACATTTTATTTATTATTTAAAAAATATAATTTAAATCAACTTAATTAAAATCATCATAGAAAATTGCACCATTAACAAGTATAAAAAAGAAAAAGAAAGTCTTGAACAATTTCTGTTACATCATAATTAAAATTATTACTTAAAAAAATGATATAAAAGAGAAAAGGAAAGCCATAACAATTTCTGCTACATCATAACTAAAACCATTGTTTAAAAAAATGAACTATTATTAAGGATATAGTATTGAATATTATAAAAGAAAGAGAGGTGAAGTGATCATTAATTTTCTTCCAATTATTTAAATTTGATGATAAAAATCAAAGCCTTAATCATTTTAGAAATTTGATTAAATTTTTAACAATCTAAATCAATCTATAATTATGTTAAAACCTTCAAAACATTATTCCATAATTTACGGATATCAAATCATAATAAAATTCTATTATAATTAAAATTCTTATCAAATTACACCATGAACATTTCCTAATATAATAATAATAATAATAATAATAATAATAATAATAATCTATTTTTAAGGTCATCGTCAAGCCACACACCAAATTGATGTATGAAACCCCCTTCGCCCAACGATTTGACTGACTGATAAAATATATAGAAGTATACATACCCTACCCACTAGATTTAAACTTGTGACCTCTTAAGAAGAAACGCATATTCTTAACCAACAATTTTTCATTATAATGAAATTATTTAAAATAAATTATAATAATAACTTTAATTATAACCTTAAAAACATTATTCCATAATTTAGAGATCTCAAATCATAATAAAACTGTGTTATGATTAAAAAGTTTATCAAATTCTTATCATCCTTTGTTACTGTCTGAGGGTCAACCACCTCTCAAACCATTGGTATATCTTCCATCTCCTATTTGAAGCAGATCTACAGTTAATCCTAGATTCTCCTTAGATACTAGTAAGAGGAGTCCTCATGTTAAAATGTTGGACACCAGGCTTCCATCCCTTTACCAGTACCTTCAACAAAAGGTATTTATGGATGATACTGCATGATTTCCCGGTCGAACTATGGTCTTTACCAATCATGGAGACGATTGCTAACACTGCTGGGAAGTTTATTCATTTCGACCTCTGCTCACTCAACTGGTCAAATAAAAGGGCAGCTTGGGTCTTCGTTGAATTTAACCTAGAACTCAACCTTCTGGATTCCATTGAGGTCAACATTGGAGAACACACCTTCAAACAATCTATTGACTATTGGAGGGAACCCTTTCGATGTCATTTTTGTTGGCAGACTGGGCACTTGAGAAATAACTATCCTTCGACCAAGACTTCACACTCCAGCTCCTCTATGATCCAGATTGGACCATCTCTTCCACAGTCCTTGGAACATGACTCCTTCCTTGGAAAGATGCAGGATTTATTCCCGGCCTTTTGTTTAAAAATCACTGAAGATGAGCTTTTGTACTTAAAGGATAATGAAGCTTGGGTTCTTGACATTTTTGAATATTTTTGGAGACTGCTCTTGGATAAATTGGATTCCTCCTCTACCAATCCTGCTCCCCTTAAAAAGGTCTTACACCACAATAACCCTGCCCACCCCTCACGAGATCCTCTTAAAGCCTGCACACAATCTGCTCCCTGTCCCAATCAATGCCACACTAGTGAACCCTTCCCCCCTTCCTTTCCTCCTCCCCTCTCGATTGTCTCCCCCACAAAACCCCTACCACATACTTCCCCCACCCATTGCCATTTTGACCCTTCCATCAAGCCTCAATCAACCCCTACCCTCTCACTCACATCTCTATCCCCCTTCCCCCTCACTGTCACACACTCTTTCCCCACTCACCCCCCCTGATCGATCAAATGTTACTATAAGGAAAAATCACACTAGACCTCCCAAAAATCCCCCAGGCTCAATAGAGGGTAGGCTTGCTGGTTTCACTATTACAGAGCCTCCCCCTTCACGAACCATTTCCACTGCTCTAGACCCTGATTGTCTTACACCTGCGGCCCTTAGAGCACCCTTGCCGCCCAAAACTGTCTCTTAATGATCCTATTATCACTCAATCTCTGTGGGTTTGGAAGCCCCACTAAGCTATCTTCCCTTAAAAGATTATTTTCTAAGATCAACCCAGACATAGTCTTTCTCCAAGAAACTCTGGTTCACGACGATAACACAAAAGAACTATTTTTACATTTCCTTCCACATTGGTCCGATGTTGCCTTAGACTCTCTAGGTTGGTCAGGAGGCCTTCTCACCAGCTGGAACCCTGATGTTGCATATTTTCAAGCTTTCGGTACATCTGCAAGGATTTTTTCAGATCGTAGGGTTAAACTCTCAAAATCCCCTTTTAAACTTCTCAACTTCTATGCACCCTACAAAGATTGTGATCCCTTCTGGAAAACACTTTTTGATTCGGGTATTCTCCATGAGGACAACCTTATTATAGGGGGTGATCTCAACTTTACCCTCTCTGCAAATGAAGTATGGGGTGCATCTACTAGGACTGATCCAATGGATAACTTTATTGATTCTCTCCTCCATAGATCTGGGCTTATTGATCTCCATCTTTCAGTCATTACTCCTACATGGCAAAACGATAGAACTAGGTCCAATGGTATCTCCAAAAGACTAGACTGATTTCTATTAGATTCCAAGATGGTTGACGGTCACCATAATTTCCGATCGTGGGTTGATTTTTCAATGATCTCAGATCATCAGCCGGTATGCTTACAAATTGATGGCCCCCCTCGGTCATCGGCAACACCCTTTAAGTTCAACTGCACATGGAATGAAGATCCTGATTTCATCTCACTTGTTCACACAATCTGGGCAGAATTACAGGAGTTGACTGATTCTTTTGTTATCCTTGTGCTCTGTGAAAAACTTAAATTTCTGAAGTAGATTGTCATTAAATGGAAACTAAAAAAGAAACATAAATTGAATGCAAACCTGGTTCATTTAGAAAAACAAATTACTGCACTCTTTGCCAACAACCCTTCCCATTTATTTGATGCATAGGACTTGAATACTCTTCAGGATCTAACACAAAAGAGGAATGAGATTTTTTCTCTTGAAGAAGCCACTTGGACACTCCGAAGTCGAGCGACCTGGATTGAAAAAGGTGACAAGAATACCAGTTTTTTTCACAAATTTTCAACTCAAAGACGCAATCATAATACTATATGGGACCTGACTAATGCTGAAGGGAACTTATTCTCCACCGATTCTAAGTTACACAAGCTGGCCTACAATGATTTTAGATCATAGTACAAAGCCATTGAGTTTGAAAACATTGATTTATGGCTTGATGTACTGAAGATTGTTCCTCGTTTCTTCAAGGAATCTGATAATGTGACAATAGGTAAACCTGTCACACTCTCTGAGCTAAAAGACACTATTGATATTATGCCCAAAGACAAAATTCCTAGTCCAGACGGATGGACTCAGGAACTTTTTCAGAACTTCTTTGAGATCATGGGCATGGTTTTGCTTAGAGTTGTGGAAGAGTCTCACCTCACAGGAATTATCCCTGGATCTCTAAATGCAACATTCTTCACTCTAATTCCTAAAGTCAGTAAGCCTGCCAATTTCAATGACTTCAGGCCCTTTGCATTGTGCAATTTCACCTACAAAGTCATTTCCAAGATTATTGCCTCCTGAATCAAAGATACTCTAGCTAATTGTATCTCCACTGAACAGTTTGGCTTCTTGAAAGATAGGCTGATTTTTTACGTTGTAGGCATCACTCAAGAATGCCTCTACTTGACAAAGTTGAGAAAACTGAATTTGGTCATCTTAAAGCTTGATTTAAAAAGAGCTTATGACAGTATCAGCTGGCAATTCCTCCATTTACTACTTGACCAGATTGGACTTGATTAGAATGTCATTAAATGGATCATGGGTTGCATTACCTCAGTCAACACGACAATATTGGTGAATGGAATCCCTACAGATTTCTTTATATGCCACCGAGGTATTCGTCAAGGCTACCCACTATCACCATTGATTTTCTTGCTTGTTATAGAAGCACTCAGTAGAATGATGACACAAGTAGTGGAGACGAGAACTTTTCAAGGACTCAAAGTCATTGCAGACACCTTTATCTCTCACCTTTTGTTCGTTGATGATGTCCTCATCTTGGGCTCTAGGAAACTCGAATACTGGAAGACTTTTAAAACTATCCTATCCAATTTTTGTGCTGCTACAGGAATGTCCATTAACTGCCACAAATCTGTTTTTATTGCTCAGAATATCGATCCAATTCTAAGGAGCTTCCTTCTATCAGACTTCAATATTAAAATTGAAACCCTTGATCAAGGGATGAAGTACCTCGTTTTTTTCTCTTAAACCAAATAGGTACATAGTTAGCGATTAGATGTGGCTTATTAAGAAGATCAACAAGAGGATTGGGAATTGGACCTATCGTTGGCTCTCCTTGGGCGGAATAATCACTCTGGTAACTTCAGTTTTACAAAGAATCCCAGTTTATTGGCTCAGCCTGGCGAAAGATCTGACTTCTGTGCTCCAACGCATCCAACTTATGATCAATAGATTCATCTGGAAAGGAGGAAAGAAAGGCACTATATACCACCTCACTAAATGGAAAAATCTAGCAAAGTCAAAATAATTTGGAGGTTGGGGCATTAAACACATGCCATGGTTTGCTCATTCTCTTGCCACCAAATCCTGTTGGAGAGGTCTTTTCAAAACCAACCTTTGGAACACAATACTTAAAAAGAAATATCTAAAAGGTATAGATATTATCTCTTGGCTGCGTAAGGATGCTCACTCCACCCAAATAACTCTTTAAACGGCGTGTTAGAGAAGCCATTGAAATCTGTAAACATCCTAGCAACATGAATAGAGATAGTGGGTTAGAACTAAGCAAAAACTGGCTCCCTCTGATTCACAATAAATAGTAACAATAATTGTTAAAAACTATCTCAATTTTTTTTTAAGATTAATTCATTAAAACAAAAAAATTTCTAAACCCACCTATTTACTCTCGAATATAAAACATTTTAAAAATAAAAACAATCTCATTAAATAATATTAAAAGACTTAGGAACAGAATACCTACATTTTTATAAACTTAATTGATTTTAATATGTTTTAAGCCTCAAAATTATTAAAAACCTTTTAAAAAACTTTAAACCCTAAATAACAATAATAAGCAATCCGCTAAAATAACTAAATAATCTACTCAAATACCTAAAAGTAAAACCTACAAATTACCTAGACTCTAGCCAATTAAAACAAAAATTAACAAACATTGAATTAAATAAATTAAAATAATCTCAAAGCAAATTGAAACAAAACCCTAATTAACTAAATCACACTAAATAAATATTAAAAATAAATAAAAAAGAAGATTTTTACCAAACAACCTAGCCGACACCTAAATTTCTCGCCAAACTCCAGTATTTAAAACCAATTCTTCTCATCATCTAAACTCAGGCTCATTGTCCTGAAGATGGATCCTGATTTGGATCTGAAACGTCGACAGTCTACTGACAAAACTGTGGTCATTCCGATCAATCAAAAAAACCCCAACCACAAAAATATTTTTAATCAAACTCTTCCATTATCTGGCAAAATTTGATGCATTCACTACCGATCATCAAACAATGGTTGGCATGGGAGATAGGGACAGGTCAACGCATTGTCCTTGGGTGCGACCCCTTCATTGGATGCATTGATTACTATCATTCTTCCAAACCTCTCCTACAGTCATTAAACCATCAATACATATATACGTTAGCACAAGCCACCGTGGCCGACTCAACTGAAGCATGCCAACAATGGATGGATTCCCGTCAGCTGGGATTAAGTGATACACTTGACATAGAATGGGAAATGTTTGTACAAAATCTCAGAAGTAGCGGCATCCGACTTAGCATAGAAAAGGACAAGATCATCTAGTCTTGGAACCGTTCGACAGGTAAGGTCACTGCCAGATTAGCATATCAGTCCATTCCTTATACAAATAATCTGGTTGTTGAGAAGTGGTGGCATAAAGCGATATGGTCGGTAAAGATCATAGTCAAATTAATATGCTTCATGTGGCTATGCATAGAGGATTGCATCCTCACATGTATTAATTTCCCAAAAAGAGGAGGCATTGGCCCCTCAGTCTACGCCCTGTGCCTAAAAGATGAAGAATCCGTCACACCCCTTTTTTTAGAATGTCATATCTCACAACTCATTTGGGCCAATGTCCTCACATCATTGAGGATCAACAATAAATGGAAGAGATCCACCATTGAAGAAAATTTTAAAACACTGGTTCTTCAAACTTCCTAATTTAAGACACATTCCATTTCTGATTATGTGGGACATTTGGAAATTTAGAAACAAAATTCTGTTTGAAAACTAGAACATAAATGATCCCTGGATACATAAAAAATTTCTACTTTCCATTAAAGAACATCCATACAAAGAGGAGGAAGACAAATTGGAGATTTTACTGAACCCAATCTACTTCAATGATAATCCAATTGGCTTCTTTGACGGTGCAACTGCAAAACATAAGTGGCATAGGAATATATTTAAAAATCTCATCCAGACACACTATCAAAGCTCATTTTGCTGGAGGTACAGGAAATAATATGAAAGCCGAGATGATGGGATTGTGGGGAATCCTTCTACTTGCCACACATCATTCTATTAAAAAACTAATGGTCGCAGGCGATTCAAAGGTCACCATTGACTGGATAAATGAAAAATCCAGTCTAGATCTTATCTATCTTAGTCACTGGAAGGAGAAGATCAACACATTAAAGAAAGGTTCTGAGACCATAAATTTCATGCACATCCACAAACAGTTTAATAAAGTAGTGGATAGCTTGTCCAAAAAGGCTCTGAATGATACTTTAGGATGGTTATTTTTCGAAGACCTTGACAATGGATCTATTGTTAGATCCGGGAAATTACACATCCTATAAGGTGGTTTTAACTAGAAACAACTAATAGGTTATACTATGTTTTAGCCACTATAAGTGACCGTAGGAATTCAATTCGCAGGTAAAATCTATAGAAAGAGAAAGAGCATTCATACTCGATAGAGACAAATCGAGGGATTTCCAGCATGACACATCAAAGATCAAAAAGGATTTTGGGTCATTAAAATCTATGATCAATTTAGAGGATTTTGGATCATATTCAGTATGTTCTTTCCTGTATTGATGCCTAAATTTGTAGATCTGGAACAATTGGTTGCTCAACCTAACATGACATTACACTTGAGAAACAATTGTAGCAAATCGACGAAAGACAAGGGGGACATGGAATGTTAGTATTGCAAGAAAATGGGTCACACAACTTGGAACTATAGATTTTGATCCAATGATAGTCTCAAGGGAAAAGTTAAAGTCAAATCACATGTAGCAAATGTAGCTATTGTTGAAGATCCACATGATGTTGATAGTGGTGATGATCTTACTGAAGAAAGGGAATTCTATGCATTTTAAGAATCCCACACTTTGAATACATGAAGGGATCTAGTGTAAATACAACTCAACATGGATGGTTTCCTAGATAGTTCGAGATTTTATGAAACTTGGGGATTATACCCTAATGAGGGTCATGAGACAACTTCATGGAAAACTGTGGATGTAGCTCAACATGGATGGTTGTCCAATAATTTAGGATATTCATAATTCATGAGTTTGGGGAGGTGGAATTTGGGAACTTAGGAATTTAGTATGTAGGCTACACCTTTATAAAGGTTATGAAGTACAAGCTCTACCTAGTCCAAGAACTATTTTCCAAAGAATAAGCTTCTGAAGAAATTTTGGTTTTGAGTACTTATGGTGTTTTTGTGTTTAGTCACTATGTGTTTTCATTCAATTAATATGTTTTTCTTTTAGTATTGTAATCCTTAAGAGGGGGTGTTAGGATATAATGCTTACTATGTGATAAAGTCACTTTATGCTTTTAGAATATGTTAATGTTCACTTTTCATGTAAAGAAATCTATCCCACATTCATAAGTGGAAACGATTTGCTTAGTAAACAATGATATATAAGGAGGTAAACTACTCTCTAATAAATGCACCAATTATTCATTGATAATATCATATGGTATATTGTGAGTATCTTCCTTTGAGCTCAGTTATGCGACTTTGTTGTATCTAGGCTTCCCACATTTAATGATCTAGCTCATTTTACTAATAATTGGAGACCAAAGAAATTAGATTTTGTTGTCCCAAGATCCACTCGAGAATAGAGTCCAAAGAAACAACACAAAACATTATTTCATGTTCACCTTCACCAAAAGCATAACAAAAAAATATCTAAACTCTAAATCATTCAACATTTCTGCGACATTGAGGAGGTTGATTCCCTTGATTTTCCTTTGTAGTTCAGCTACTTAGTAAAGGTATCTAAGAGCATCAACAAATTGAACAATCTTATTTGGAATTGTCGATATTAAAGGTTCAAGAGATAAATGAAAGCAATGATTTGAGGAGAAAGGCAAATTTAGACAGATTTTGTATGGCCTAATGGTAAATTAGCTATTATATGACACTTATCCTATGTATAATTGAATCTCACTACACTTTCTTCTATATACAATTGAATCCTACTATAGAAATGATATAACTTTGAAAAACCAAATCCATTTGAGCCCATGTTCTTTCAAATTCAAAGTTCCTATCTTATAGGTTCTATACTGAGGTTTGGAAGGTGAGAACATTTTTTGTAGAATGTCATAATCTAATAGTTCTATGTTCTGTCCCTTTTTATGGGATATTTTCTTTTTACTTTTTCCCATAATATGGAAAGAACTTGTTGGATCTGCATATTTAAGTCGTTGAGACTGTATAATCGGAGTGCCTCAAGGGTTTTTCAGTGTGTTGAATCCATTTATGCATTCAGAAATGCAATTTAAACGAGATAAAATTTGATTTTGTACAGATTTATGTCTCTGAATTTCGACGAAAAGGGCCAAAACATAGAACATATAGACAATTCCTTATAGAATAACCCTAACAGAGGTTTAGTGTGTGAAAGTAGGATACAAACAACATTTTTTAGGGATGTAGATTTTCAAGTGTACTCACTAGAGTTCTTAAAACAGTTATTTTTGGTGCAACTTTTATTGAGATACATCATGTATTCTTCTTAGATGATAAGGAAGAAAAAAAAGTAATTATTCACGAGGTTGAGATTAGAAGATAGAGTTCTAAAGTGACAGTAGAGGATGGAGGATATCATTGTTGGGTATGTATTATATTCTTTGCATGACTAGCTCTAGTGTCTGCTACATTGCACTGGACATGCAGGGGGGTTTGAGGGGGGGTCGCGCGGCCCCTCCTTCAGGGTTCGAGGGCAGTGCCCTCGAGAAATTTGTATTGCCTTGGGAAACATGTCACATTTTTGCCTCGATTTTTGTGTCCATTGTTGGGCGGTTTTTCGGCACATGGTTTTTACCGATCGTTTTCTATTTCTGGTTAAGGAATTAGGGTCTTTGAATAATCCATGTCATTGGGTTAGGGTTTTGGATGTCATTGTCTCCTATATGTATATTGTATTGTAAACAATGTATCACTATGAATGAATATAGAATCTGTTGGTTTTCCCATTTTGGGTTTCAAGGGGAAAAATATCTGTGTAATGTGGGTATTTTCCATTGTATTTTTTATGTTATTTTATTGAAAATCTATTTGCAGTAAAATATTGTACATTTGGTATCAGAGCTTTGTTGGCTTCATGGGGACACCTTTGTGGTCAAGGGTTTGTCTCGGGACTGCAATAAGCCTTGTTACAGTGGGAGATCCGTGGTATTGATTTTTCAGGTGAAAAGAAATGGCGAGTAGTTCGAAAATGGAGATCAAGAAGTTTAATGGGAAACGTTTTGAGTTGTGGAAGCTCAAGATGGAAGATCTGTTGGTGGATATAGATCAGTGGGTCATGGTGGATCCAGGTACTGCACCTATAGAAACTTCAACAGACAATTGGAAAAATTTGGATCGGAAGGCGAAGAGAACAATCCAACTATGTCTTTTAGATTCAATATTACTGATTGTGTTAATGGAGGCTACATCCAAAGATTTATGGGATAAGTTAAAGAAGCTGTATCAGTCTAAGTCCCTAGTAAATAAAATTTTGTTGAGAAAGAAGTTGTATAACCTGAGGATGAGAGATGGAGGCACGGTGGCAGAGCATTTGAACGCCTTCAATATTGTGGTAAGTCAGTTAGTATCTGTTGAGATTAAAATTTCAGATGAAGATAAGTGTACCAGTTTATTGTGCTCTTTACCAGACTCGTGGGATAGTCTAGTTGTGGCCATATGTAGTAATACAATTAACTTCAAGTTTGATGAAGTGGTCTCATCCTTTTTGTCGGAGGAGATGAGACGGAAGAACATGGAAGGACAGATGTAACACCCATGTTTCCCCCAACTTGTAATTAATCATTAATTAGGATTACCATGTTGTGGCATAGGAACATTGTAAATGTATCATTGTTTGATTGCCAGTAATTGATTGTGGGGGTGAAGCCTTGAAAGTACTAGCCATGATATCACTAGAGGAAATAATGTGAGAACAATAAGAGAACAGTTAATAAGAAAAGGACATGTGGTTAAACCCTCAGCCACCCCCATGAATGGAAGCATGGTCTAGCTGCAGAAGGTCATCCCGAAGTACCACAGGGTCCTACGGATCTAGAATGAACCCAGTGTTTCTTTCTGACAAAAGGAATAGGATAGGAGGAATTTGTGTGCAAGGCATGCAAGAGGATATGAAGAGAAGAGTGGAGAATGCGACGAACAAGTGAGTAGCAAAGAACGAGTTGAAGGCCACAAGATTGATGCGGAGAAAAAATCTGATAGACCTCGTCGAGGCTATGACAGAGAGGGATATATCTAAGAGTATGCAGAGAACAGGACTTGAGTAGATGGCCATGAGTTTGATGCTGAGAAATCATCTGATAAACCTCACAGAAGATGCGAAAGAGAAAGGATCGATGAGAATTGACATGAATTTCCTGGTGATATCATGGCTTGGCACGGGGGTGGATAGAGTGCTAAGAATGAATGCCCCTAAGAATATGGATGGGTGGAAGGACAAACACCCACAATCAGTTAGTTGGCCACCACCTGTAATAGATAAGTAATCTTATATCCTATGTGTTTAAGTGGTAATTGTGAATTAAGGTTGGATATTATATGAATGTTGCAGGGATGGACATGTTTTCTTAATGGTTATATTGTATCCCTTCAATTCTGTCGAATTGTGTATTTAAGAAAATAAGAAATTCTTTGGCTTGTACACGTAAATGACTGAGCCCTATGGTGGCTCAAGTTAAAATAAATGAACTGTGAATTGTTGAATTTGGGCATAACCTCATGTTTGCATGCCGACACTCCTAGTCATTCTAAAGGAAGGGGTCGGTCAAGATCATGAGAGGTAGTGCATGTGTGCACAGATCCTCTATGAGGCGAGTAGAGATNCCCCTCTTAAGTTATAGAGTTGATAGATGAGCATAAGAGGTGCATGAAGGATTTCTCAGGAGAATTAGTGCAAAATACTTACGTATTTAAGGAGATGATAAAACTCAGGTAGAATGGTGAGTTTTGAGCCCCTAAAGGAGAGATCATTTTGTTTGAAAGATGAATGGATGAGATTAGTTTGGGAGGATCCGAAGTTATTCACAATCATCAGATCTAGAGAAGGAACATGGGCGTTAACCCTTTGATCCCTTCAGACTTTGTGGGTCCAACAAATTGAGCATATTTGTTGCACAGGAGGTGAATCTCCTGAAGTCCCGAAGTAAATCTGGTTCATAGATCTGTAGATGCTCGGGAACTATCCTGACCATCGAATCTACATTATATTCAGCCCGACGTTGACCACTTTGGGATGAAAAAGGTTTGGTAATACCAAAACCCTCAAAATCTTGAATTATCGAAGTCCTGAAGTTGATGTGGACCATGGATCTAAGGATCCTTCAGGATCCCTCACGAATGTTCAATCGTGGGGACGCGAGTATTAACTTCGAGATCATGTGGGAGCCCATGTGTCGAGTGACGGGGTTTCCAGGTGCCCCTCTCGGAGTGGCACGCACTGGGACCCAAGGGACCCTTAAACGGAAGTTACGAGTCATAGATCTCTGGGGTCACATAGATACCCTCAAACCGTCAAATTGAGGTTGTGGTCAGCTCGACACTAACCGACTCCAGGAGAAAAGAGGAGCTTGCATCACAAAACTCCCGAAGAGCTAAAGAGTCGAAGTAGATCTGAGTCATCCAAGCGAAAGGGACAATTGTCATCAAATCCTGTACTCCAGAGAGAAGTCAATCTGGGAGGACCGAAGTGTGAATACACAATGATTTCTGAAGACTGGAGTCCCGAATTCATACCAACCATCCTTTGGAAGGGATGCGTGGCAGAAGATATGCCATTTCGGAGGAATTCACTCTGGGAGAAAAGGGGATTTGTTGGACAAGAACTTCTGAAGGCCAGAGAGTTGGAGTTCATCTGAGTCATCCAACAGCTAAGGAAAGGTGTCATCAAATCTTCCATTTTGGAAGATATCCACTTCAGAGGAAGTGGGGTCACGCGAGTTAAGAACTCTCAAACGCCAAAGTCCCGAAGTAGATCACAATCGTTGATCGAGAAAGACGTGTGGTGTTCGATCTGTAACTCCGGGTACAGAGTACTTCAGAGGAGAAAGATGTTGGAGTGTTCGAAACTCCCGAGCGTCGAAGTCCCGAAGTAGATCATAATCATTGATCAGGGGAGACGTGTGTCGCTCGATCTGTAACTCTAGGTATGGAGTACTTCGGAGGAAAAAGGCGTTGGAGTGTTCAAAACTCCCAAACGTCGAAGTCCCAAAGTAGATCACAATCATTGATCGGGGAATACTTGTGGCACTCTATCTGTAACTCCGGGTACAGAGTACTTCGGAGGAGAAAGGCGTTGGAGTGTTCGAAACTCGGAAGACATGTGGTAGTCAATATGTAACTCTAGGTATGGAGTACTTCAGAGGAAAAAGGCATGGGAGTGTTAAAAACTCCCAAACGTCGGAGTCCTGAAGTAGATTATAACTGTCAATCACAAGGGATGTGTGGCGCTCGATCTGTAACTCTAGGTATGGATTACCTCGGGGAGAAAATCCTTGGGAGCATTCGAAACTCCTGAATGTCGAAGTCTCGAAGTCAATCAGGGTCATCAAAATATCTGAGAACACTCTGCGTCAGATTGTGAACTTCAGAGATTTTCCACTCCAGAGGATTCGTATGGTGGTTGTATTGGTGCCTGTTGTATTGGAATCTGGTCATATCCCATGGTAATATGCGAGTATAGATGGATGGAAGAACCAGAGGAACTTGGGAGAGGCTACATGTCAGCTCTGATCTCAGTTCGGAGCATGGAGACTGTGGCTAAAAATCTATGAAAGAGAATAATGGGATAGAAACTTTGAATGGGGATTTTGATTCTCCTAAGAAGAGAGAAATTTTGGCGCCCCCACCATGGGTGTGTTACAAATTTCTATCAGAGGACGAAAACAACACTTGGCCTGCTTGGGCTCATGCACGAGTAGTATGAAAATATTTTTGGAGAACTTTAAGGGGTAACACCCTATCTTACCACATTCCTAAGAGGATTAGAAAACCTCTATTGAAGAGAGGAATGATTCTAGTGACCATTCCCTGAAAATGGAGAGCATGCATAGCTCTT
>SNQJ01S0061056.1:19846-35536 GCA_010110895.2 Picea sitchensis | reverse complement strand
ACAATTTGACCCTGCCCGCCCTTTTTCATTTCACCCATCCTCATGGCCCATACCCGTAGCCAAGACCTGGAAGCTCACTTCAACACCTTGCAATTTGGTTTCCTCGAGACCCAAAAAGAAGTGAAACAACTCAGTGCTACTGTTGCCTCCATTGATTCATCCATAAATACAACCATAAATACAACCATGCAGTCCTCAATAGAGGAAGTCAAACAAGAACTGACCACCCATCTTGAATATGTCTTTTCATCACTCTGCACCAAACTAAAGATCCCTACAGATGACCCTTTCTCTAATGCACCTCCAAAGACTGAAGGTGAACATTCCTCCCATTCCCATACCTTTCAGCCCCATCACTTTCAACGTGACCTACGCCTTCTGTGGGTGGATGTGACCAAATTTTATGGCTTGGACCCCACTGGTTGGGTCACCCAAATGGAACATTATTTCTCTTTATACGAAATTACAGATGACTTGGCCAAACTCTAGTATGGTGTTCTCCATCTAGATCAAGAATGTTGGCAATGGTGGCAATGGAGAAAAACTTCTTGTCAAGGGTATATTGCTTGGACCCAATTTGTGACTGGGATTTATGAACGCTTTGACACTAACACCAACCA
Source organism: Picea sitchensis (assembly GCA_010110895.2). NCBI lineage: Eukaryota > Viridiplantae > Streptophyta > Pinopsida > Pinales > Pinaceae > Picea > Picea sitchensis. Next base: position 34,916 of record SNQJ01S0061056.1, on the reverse strand, counting down.
TTTGGGCCATTTAACAAAGTTGAAACAATCAGGAATAGTAGAAGACTTCACAACTGCCTTTGAGTGCCTGGCTTTTCAAATAGAGGGCATGACCGATGCTTTCTTTCGAGAGTGTTTTATCAGTGGCCTCAAGGAGGATATTTGAGCCCATGTCCTCATGGCTTGACCTTCGAGTTGGGTGGAGGCTACTAAAAAATATAAAGAAGCACAACAGGTTGTCTCCTCTAAAAACTGTAAACCCTCCTTTATCCCTCGCCCTAAACCCATATATCCCACTACTCCCTTCACCCCATTAAAGATCCAAAAATTGACCAGAGATGAAATGGATGAACACCAACTCAAATTCCTTTGTTATAATTGTGATGACAAATATTTCCCAGGCCACAAGTGCAAGGAACAAAATATTTTTATGGTCATCTCTGAGGATATTTTGGAAGAGGATGTTGAAACTCCCCTTGTGCCTGAGTCACCTGAAATCACTTACATAACCCTTCCCTCAGACCCTCCCGAAGTGGAACCGATCATTTCCCTCAATGCTCTCACTGGCTTCTCCGCCCTCCAAACCCTCAAGTTAATCAGTTACATCAAGCATCAAAAGGTCATCATTCTGGTTGATAGTGGAAGCACCCATAATTTTATTCATCGCTGCATTGCCCAAGAAACTCATTGCTACATCTATGCCGTCAACAATTTCCAAATCATGATTGCCAATGGGGGTTCCATGAAATGTGGAGGGCACTATTAAAATGTGCATATCCAAATCGGTGACTACCACCTAAAATCCCATATGTTTTCTATTGACATGGGCGGTTGTGACATCGTGTTGGGTGCAGACTGGCTAAGGAATTTGGGTCCCATTCTCATGGATTTTAAGGCATTAACCATGCAATTCGACTAGGAAGGCCACCAATATAAATTCCAAGGCATCACAGTTAGTTCACCTCAGGTCATTAGTTCCCATCGCATGGAAAAAATGCTCAAAAAAGGTATTTCTGGTGTCATTTCCACACTCCATGCCATACAAGCAACAGAGACACCCCCGGTACCGAAAGACCTCCATACCCTCCTTTATAAACACCAAATGGTATTTTCTGCTCCCTAAGGACTCCCTCCTTCCCACGGTGTTCATGATCATTCCATTCCCCTTGTACCCGAAAGCCTTCCTCCCAATATCCGTCCGTATCGCCAACCCTTTTCACAAAAAAATGAAATTGAAAAAATGGTCTAGGAACTCCTTACTACAGGCATTATTCACCCTAGTACGATCCCTTACTCTTCTCCTATAGTCATGGTCATGAAGAAATAAGGTTCTTGGAGAATGTGTCCTGACTTCTGTGCCCTCAACAAACTGACCATTAAAGACAAATTTCCCATTCCTGTCATTGATGACCTCCTGGATGAATTGAGTGGCACCCAATTCTTTACTAAACTTGATCTTCGCTCAGGCTATCACCCGATACGTATGAAGGAGGCAGACATTCCCAAGATGACCTTCCGAACTCATGAGGGCCACTATGAGTTTTTGGTCATGCACTTTGGCTTGTGTAATGCCCCCTCCACCTTCCAAAGCCTCATGAATCATGTCTTTCGTCCTTTTCTCTATCATTTTGTATTAGTTTTCTTTGATGATATCCTAATCTATATAAAAACCTGGATAGATCATCTTACTCATTTGGATCGAGTTCTTCATCTACTCTCTCAGCACAAAAATTTTCTGAAACAGTCTAAATGTGCTTTTGGTGCCTCAGAAGTAGAATACTTGGGTCATCTGGTTGGCAAGGATGGCATCAGGGTGGATCCGAAAAAGATTGAAGCTATGCAAGATTGGCCACAACCAAAGACTCTCAAAAGCTTGTGTGGATTTCTGGGCTTAACAGAGTATTATCGCAAGTTTGTTAAGAATTATGGCAAGATTGCAACACCTCTCACAGCTCTCCTAAAAAAGAACTCTTTCACTTGGACTCCAGCCACTACTCAAGATTTTCAAACCTTGAAGATGACCATGTGCACCACTTCGTTTCTATCCCTTCCTGATTTCACAAAGACCTTTGTGTTGGAATGTGATGCCTCAGGGAAAGGAATCGGTGTTGTCCTTATGCAAGAGGGTTGACCTTTGGCCTTCACTAGTAGGCAACTATCTAAAAGGAATATGGGCAAACCCATCTATGAAAAGGAAATGTTGTCTATTTTGCATGTCGTTGATCTATGGCACCCTTATCTCTTGGGGCAATGTTTCCAAATTAAGACAGACCATCAAAGCCTCAAGTACTTTCTGGAACAACACATTTCCTCCCCGGAGCAACAAAAATGGGTGACTAAGATATTTGGATATGATTATGAGATCATTTACAATAAGGTCAAAGACAATGTGGTGGCGGATGCACTGTCCCAAAAATATGAAGAAGAAGGATCCCTTTTTCTCTTTCCTTCATTGTACCAGATTGGCTCCAAGTTGTGTGCCAGGAATGGCTACAAGATCCCAAAAGTTCGCATTTGATCTAGAAATTGCAGACCAATGCTCCAGCTCCCCCAAGGTGCTCTTGGCTCCAGGATGAACTTCGATATAAAGGTCATTTGTATTTAAGTAAACAATCAAAACTTAAATCCACAGTACTTTCTGAGCTTCATGCTACACCCACAGTGGGGCACTACGGGTTCACCAAAACCTATGATAGGGTCAAACGTTCTTTCTTCTGGGATGGTATGAAACAGGACATCCATAATTTTGTCGTTGAATGTGAGGTGTGTCAATGCAACAAGGGAGAAACATTCAAATCTTCAGGCACACTACAACCGCTTCTGATTCCCCCTGCTATTTGGAAGGATATCTCTATGGAATTTATTATTGGCTTACCCAAATCGGGAAATAAATCAGTCATAATGGTGGTTGTGGATCTCCTTTCCAAGTATGCTCATTTTTGCGCTCTTCAACACCCATTTACTGCATCCATGGTGGCTCAAATTTTCATGGACCAGGTCTTCAAGCTTCATGGCATGCCGTACTCTATTGTTTCTGATCATGACCCAACTTTCACAAGAAATTTTTGGCAAGAATTGTTTACTCTATAGGGCACCCAATTGCATCTAAGCACAACTTATCATCCCCAGACTGATGGTCAAACGAAAGTTGTCAACAAGTGTTTGGAAACATATCTAAGGTGTTTTTCCTCTGAAAAGAAAAATCAATGGGCTCAATGGTTACCCCTAGTTGAATGGTGGTACAACACTTCCTACCATACAGCTACACGCATGACTCCTTTTGAAGAAGTATATGGACAGAAGCCACCTTCAGTTCTCTCATACTTACTGGGTACCTCAAAGGTCCAGGAAGTTGACCAAACACTTGCAGTTCGAGAGGATATTCTTTGTACCCTTAAAGATAACTTGGTCATGGCACAAAATTGCATGAAGCAACAAGCAGATCAAGGTCGCTTTGAACGTCAATTTGCAGAAGGGGATCAGGTGTTTCTGTGACTGCAACCATACAATAAAACTTCACTCAAGGTCGAGCAGTGTTAGAAGCTAGCGCCCAAATTTTAGGGTCCTTATACAGTTCTCAAGCATGTGGGACAAGTCGCCTATCAGTTAGCTTTGCCCAGTCAGTCAAAACTACATCCTGTTTTTCATGTTTCATGCTTAAAGAAGGTGATTGGAACTAGGTACCAAATTCAAACCAACCTTCCCAAGTTAGCTAAAGAAGGATCCATTTGGCTACAGCTAGAAGTGGTTTTGGACCAGCGTGAGCGTCATCTACATCAGTGAACCATCAAGGAAGTGCTAGTCCAGTGGAAAGATACAACTCCAGTAGATGCCACTTGGGAACCAACTACCATTTTGCAGCAGTTTCCACATCTCAAGCCTTGAGGACAACGTTGTTTTTAAGGGGGAGGACATGTTAGGGTCCTAACCCACGCATAGGTAGATCAATATATTTGGATGTAATAAAGGTCAATATTAATAAGGCCTTTCAATAAAATAGAATAAGGCGGATGTAAGAAGACCTAATAGAAGCTTCCGCTTCTAGAAGGATATTCTTCTAGATGATTATCTTGATAGACATATTTAGTATAAATAAGGGTCGAGGGTATGAAAACCCTAGCTTGGAGATTATTTTAATAGAGCGTTTCTCAACTGGAGGTTTCCCCCTCGAAGAGTCCTGTGAACATTTCTTTCTGAATCAAAGTGTTATTTATATTGTTATTCTTATATCGTTTATGTGTTATTGTGGAGATTATGCTGGTTATATTACTGTCATTCTGTCATTTCTAGCATTTTATTTCTATTCTGCATACTTTTTATATCTGGTATATTACATAACCTGTAACCTGCTTGATATCAACATAAAGTTGTTAGCATTCATTTGGGGTGGTGATATCACCCCCAACTCATACATATAAAACAAAAGAAAAAATATGTACAAATGTGAAAGAAGACTATTCTAGCATTAAATGCAAATGGTATATACAATGAATGCAAATGCCTAATTACCTTCACTTACCTGTCGACTGAATGCTAGGTGTAGTCAAATGACCAATGAAACCATCCTAGCAATGTCTCACAATACCTACATCTATGCTTCATCATAAACCAAAACAGTGTTAAGTTAAGCAAAAAAATAACATGGTTTAGAGAATGCATCGTATCATCGAAAACCATAAAGTCTAACTCATGNGACCAATGAAACCATCCTAGCAATGTCTCACAATACCTACATCTATGCTTCATCATAAACCAAAACAGTGTTAAGTTAAGCAAAAAAATAACATGGTTTAGAGAATGCATCGTATCATCGAAAACCATAAAGTCTAACTCATGGAGGTGGGTGGGAGGGATAAAATCGTGCCAAGTCATTCTCTGTGGAAAATTCTCAATCCACTTCAGGAAGGGATCTTGAAAATTCAAAGGTTCAAAAAACTGACTCAAAAGGTTTGAAAGTTGGCTACCTAGGACATCCTCATAATCTAAAGCCCAGGAAAGGATTGACAAGGATCTAGAAGACTGGAAAACTCTCAAGGGAAGGTTGAAGGGATAAGATGAGAGACGTTTTCTGGAGGCATTCAACCTACCCTTGAACTCTAGAGTTTTCCTTAGAGGAAACTCAATAAAAAAGACATATTTCACAACTACACCTTTAATGAGACAACAAGGTAAAGCAACCAGAGGTGGCTGGAGAAAGTTGTCACACGAATCCTTCTTCAGGAAAACAATGTTCTTACTCATATCAAGACCTGAGCATAGTGGTGGTTGACAATCATCTTCAAGGAAAGAATCCAAGTGCTCAGAGGAGTACTCATCAAAATCCTCAAGGTATGACCGAAAATCATCAGGAAAATATGGGACTAGGTCAACCTTGGGTGTTTGGAAAGTACAGGTAATCATATCATCTCCTTGTTGCCACTAGTCAAAATCAAGAGTAACTTGTTGTGATAACTGTAAAGGAAACACTTGGAAATGGTTCTCAATATCGTAAATGGGATCCATGTCATAACCAACTACATAACACTTACGTCTTTCAACATGTATGAACTCATCAATATCAACTATGTCACTATCGATATCATAACATGAAGGATTCAAGGTCTCATCTATCTCCTCCTCATTTCCCAAATCATAAAGTAGAGAATAATCAAAATTTTGGAGAGGAGGGTAACTTACCATGTTTGTTTCTTTTTGTGCAGGGGAGAAAGGTTCGTGGATGGATTCATCAGAGAGAGGAGGGTATGTTGACACTTCATCATCTTGATCAGGTTCCTCAACTATGTCTTCAACGATCCTTTTCTCTTGGAAAATCTCATCAAGATATTTTCCCTTAGTATTCTGTTGGTAAAAAATTTGTTCCCCTTCTTGGAAATTAGCAATAAAGGTTTCAAGGGAGACTAATATTTCCAAACTAAGAGTGACTGGGGTACCTTTGGGGTCATTTATTTTAGTCCCTAGAGAGAAGATATGTTCTCCCTTGGAAAAAAAGATATTTGCCTCGATTTGTATGGCCATGTTATAATCTTTGTAGAGTGTTTTTGGGCCCTTTTTATTTAGGAGAAACCCTAAATGTTCCAAGAGTCCATTGGTATATAGATATACGATATACTTTCCTTTAGGAAAATGGATGCTAGGAACCTGATATAGAAAATTCTCAAACCTAAAATGGAAATCCCTGAAAGTCTCATTCTCAATTTGTTTTACATATTCGAGTCTTTTTAGTAACGTTTGGATATCTTCCAATTTCATACCCCACCTTCTGAGAAAGGTTTCTTCTAACTGATCCATTGATGTGATGCTAGAAACAAGGAGATCATCATACCATATCCTATCATTTCCATGAAGAGTGCCAGAGGAAAGTTTCATTGCCAAATCTTCAGCATCATCATTGATAGGATGGAATTGAAAGAAATCCCAAAAATCACTCATGTGATAGTCGACTCCTTCCCCATCAATACCAATGAATCTAGGGAGCCACTTTTTGTACTTCAGGAACATTTTTCAAGGGTATCCAAGTATTTTACTCATGTCTAAAGGTTTGAAGGTTCTCGGGTCCCATTGAGATGTCATAGTTGGCTTCACCATCAGTGGAGTCACCAGATAATTTTCTTTAAATTATCAAAGAAATAAGGGAATCATCCCTAGTGGAGTTGTTGGGTAATCTTGTAAGATAAATATTTTTGAGGAAAGGCTTACCGAAAAGTGTCATATTTGAGGAGAATTGACTTAGTGTTCCCTGACAATGACACCAAAATGTTATCATGCAGTTTGTACTTGGATGTAAAGGAAAGGTAAATGAATACAAACTAACGTAACGAGAGACTATCCTATCACTGTCACCTCAATAGGATGTCTCTTTCTATTTAGGGTGGTAGGCCCACAGGATACATCCCCAGTGACCTAGGTTTTTGAGAAGACAAAGGTTTAAGGCCAAGTAAAATTTTCCCTCTCACAAGTCACCACCGATAATAGTAGCAATAGGGTTAGCAAGTCAATCTAAACTAGGGTTAGAAGGTGTTAGTATTTGTTCAAAGATATTGGATGTTTGAAGGTTGTGATCAAAGAACTCAAGCAAGAAGTCTGAGACTAGTGCATTCATAGGAAAATGGAGTCAAAAGTAGCGACAAGTATTGAAGGAACAATATGATAATACTAGGGCCAAAGACGAGAGGAATTTGATGGATGAAGTGTTGGTAAGCCAAGGCTTCAACCATCAAACCCTAGGGGAAAATGACTTACTAAGGTGTAGGTAACCCTAGGCCTTAGCACGTTTTCCTCCTTCTTTAGCTCAATAACAAAGTAAAATTGACTAGCATGAAGAAAAAATGGTAGGGTGTTGCAATGGAAAGGCCCTAGCAATGTCTTCAATAGGTAAACTGACGCCTTGGCATAATCTAGTAGGTAAATGGAAATTAAAATGAGGACACCAACATGTGATTATTTCCTAGGGTTTATTCCAAAAAATTTCATTAACAAAATGCAAGTAAAACACTATAACCATTCAAGTAAGGGAAGGATTGCAGAAATTCACTTACATTTACCAATTATTCATCAAGCCAAGCCCTAGTTATAAACCATCCACTAAGAAAATGCCAAAGATTATCAAAAAAAGAATCCTCCTTCAACAAGTGCGTGACAATTTCAGCCAAAACCCTAATGAGGGTTGGAAATTTAAGACCTCACCAAGTGGTGAGTGAAAGATGAGAAGAAAAAGAGAGTTTTACCTCTCTATTTATATAGTAGCAATGACCTTAATTTTATTTTTAGGTCACAAAATGCTGACATGGCCAAAAATACATAAAAATACTATTTTTACATTAAATGTTAAAATTAAAACCCTAATCAAGCAAAAATGATGACGTCATGCTCTTCTAGGGTGACGTTAGGCCCCTTTAGGGAAACATTAGCCTCCTAGAGAAAAAATGTTAGGCCTCGTTGGGTCTTCGAAAACTACCACACGTGCCACTTGGCACATAACTACCTCCCAAAACCTCCATAGCGTTGGATGATATCATAAGGTGTCCTGGGTGGCATCATGGGCCTTCCAAGGCCAACGTCCTAGTGGAAAAGGCACAACCCCCTTGGGTAAGGTTCTACCAAGTTGCCTCTGGTGGAACGTCCTCCTCTTCTCCGGTGCAAACTCTTTGATCTATCTCTGCCCCTAGTTGGGGTCTCAACATCCATCTGGTGGGATTTCATCCCCATGGAGGTCTGAAATGATCATCTCCCCATGTGTATCTTTCCATATGGTACCTTCCATCGGGTATGGTCCTTAAACATCGACAAATTTTCCCTCCATGGGCTCATAAGTCACAAGGATCATAGCAATTTCAATCACATATAATCATCAATTTTATTAAACATGTACATAAAAACCCTTTTACCTAGACAATTTCTCAAAGACATTATACTAATCTACAATCCAAGTTTGGAGGAAACGCTAGGATGTTCTATTAGGATAATGCTCACTAGATATGGGGTGTTTCCGGGAGAAATCAAATCCAAGCCATGTGAGTGGATGAGGTGGTAAGGGATGTCTGGGAAAGGGGTGCAATGATAGAAGGGAAATGCATGGCTTACTTGTGGGTTCCTTTGTAGAGGGTGAGCTCTACCTATCATGGATAAAAAAAATTCCAATCCCATTCGTGCCTTTTATCTTTATTCTTATTGCTTTTTATTTCAAGAAGCTAGTAAGGGGGCACTACCCTGGCGTGGTGACCAGTGGTGGCAATGTTACCCTCAATAATTTCATGGAAATGAGAAGGTTGACTCATGATGAGACCCCCTTTCTCTTGGATATGCCACCAAGAGACACTAACCTGTCATGGTGACCAACTGTTGGTATTGTCATACCGCTACATGCCCATGGACCTAATAGGTTGGCTCGTGATGAGACCCCCTATCCTCCAACTAGGTCTTGTTTTATTATTTTTATGGGTCCCTCTGCTTCTTGCTGAGAATCTTTTTATTTATTTCTCGGGATCCCTGGGAGAAGCATCTCAAGGTTTCATTCTTCGACTTCTATCTTTTTCCAACTACTTTTACCCTCTGGGCCTTTAGCCCCTTCTTCCCACAGGGTAAGGTACAACCCTTAAATATTTGGCCAACCCAATGCCCGTACCAATGTAATGGGATGGATGAGCGGGAGAAAGATGGAAAGTGGTAAGTATGGTGGGAGCGGATGATGGCTTCTAATGAATCCCCCCAGTGGAAATTGAAAACCTATGGGAACAAGCTTATTAAGGAATCCTGTCATTCCCCCCAGATATGGTCAAGCAGATAGGTATAATATCCAAGCATCTGTTAGAAATTAAAAGAATTGAATGCATATATTAAAAGGTTTTGAGGATCAGAGTGACACTTACCATGATAACTGAACTCATTACCTCATGGAGCAAGATCCATTTCTGCTACAGGACCAGGCCAGGGTGATGGATGTTATTGCTTCTGACAAAGTGGAGGCATTGAAGAAATAAAAATATGGGCCCTCCAGGGCCATGCTCCATGTCGATTTGGCTCTCGATACATAATATCCTTAGTTATCCCTAAACTCGGGGATAACATTGGTCTCAGGTATGAGACAGATCATGAGTTCAGGTTATATGTATATTCAGATTTAGATTGAGCCGACAATAATTCTGATCGGAAGAGTACTTCGACATATTTCTTCAATCTAGGCTCCAGTATGGTTTCATGGAGCAACATGAAGTAGTTGTGTGTATCACTTAGTACGGTTGAGGTAGAGTATGTGGTAGAATGTGTAGCAAGTCGTGAAGAAGTGTGGCTTTGGAAATTGCAGACTATTGGATTGAATTTAACTTGTAGGTAATACCTACAAGAAGAGGATGACGAGACTTGTTCTGGTGGACAAGTGTTAAAGTCAAGAGGTTGAAGATTCAGTTGATATTCAGTGCTCAAGAGGGAGTTGGACGGTCAATTCTAGAGGGAGATGGGTACTACAATAAGGAGTAAGAGGCTCCATCAGATACATGAAGCAGTCATGTGTGGTTCTCAATAAAACTGAAGATAAGTATTTGGAAGCATGTGCAGTAACAATTTGGCTTCGAGAACTTTTGTCTGGGTTATTTGGTTTGGTACTGGAGGCGACCAACATTTGGTGTGACAACCATATTTGAATGAAGTCGTCAAAAAACCCCGTGGTCTATGAAAGGTCAAAGCATATCGAGATCAGATATTACTATATCATGGATATAGTGCAGAAGGGAGCAATGAGGCTCTAGTTTCGTGACTATAGAGGATCAAGTTGCAATCATGTTTACCAAGCCGCTATCGAGGATGAAGTTTGAGTACTTCAGAGACAAGCTTGGTGTGGTCCATCTTTAGAGGGGTGTTCTCATCTAGAATGAAGAAGGGTTGGCACTGAGACATGTGGAACTCATCCAACATGAAAACGGGATATCACTGAGTGTTCTCATCCAACATGAAAACGGGATATCACTGAGTGTTCTCATCCAACATGAAAAAGGGTTGGCACTGAGATAGGTGGAAATCATCCAACATGAAAAAGGCCTGCAACCGAGTGCTCTCATCTAGCATGAAAAAGGGCTAGCACTGAGACATGTGGAACTCATCCAAAATGAAGAAAGGTTGGCACTAAGTGTTATCATCCAACATGAAAAATGGCTGGCACTGAGACAAGTGGAACTCATCCAGCATGAGAAAGGGTTGTCACTAAGACATGAGTGCACACGATCAGGTACTGATGCATCATAGGGAGTGGATGTCCCGAGGACATGTTGTATATATTGAGAGCTACCCACAAACCTTGGTTACATGGGGTGAAGTCATGTTTGCACTGTGGATATCCGAGTATTGGCACTAAGACAAGAGTGCACATGATCAGGTATTGATGCATCGCAGGGAGTGGATGTCTCAGGGACATGTTGTAGCGATTGAGAGTTACCCACAGACCTTGGTTGCATGGGGTGAAGTCATATTTTCACTATGGATTTCTGAGGTATGGAACTGAGATAGGAGTGCACGTGATTAGGTATTGATGCATCATCGGAAGAGGATGTCATGGGGACATGTTGTAGCTATTGAGAGCTAACCACAGACCTTTGTTTCATGGGGTGAATTCATGTTTCACTATGGATATCTTAGGATGTATAGATTGACATGTTCAAAAATCAATGGATGTGAACTCCTATGGTATCAGACTTGGAGTCTGTGTCTCATGGAAGTGAAACTTGGTTGCTAGACACTTAGTATATAAGGGAGAAATGAGGCTCCAATATGGTGTATAAGGGAGCAATCATGCTCCAATATGTGGCTACGGATGAGAAGTTTGTGGATGTACTAACAAAACCGTTGTCAAGGATGAAGTTCGAGTACTTCAGGGACAAACTCGGCATAGTCCCTCTTCAGAGGGAGTGATGGCTTCAGATGTCATCACAAGGTACTGGATAGTCTCATGATGACATGTTGTATCTATTGGAGAGCTACCACTGGCCATGGATGCATGTTGTGAAGTCACAAGGGTGCATGTGATGAGGTACAGATTCATTGCAAGGTAGTGGATTTCTCGGTGACATGTTGTAGTTATTTGAGAACTACCCACAGACCTTGGATGCATTGGATGTGAAGTCACAAGGGTGCACATGAAGTACATATTCATTGTGAGGTAATGGATGTCATGGTGACATGTTGAAGCTATTTGAGAGCTACCCCTAGGTAAGATTCAGAGGTAATCTTCAGAGATAATCTTGGCATAATGTAGAATGTCTCCCTTGTTGAGAGGGAGTGTTGATTCTTGGGAAGAATCAGAAAGACATTCTACTAGATTGATAGTTAATAATATGATTATTAATTATTAAACAATATTATTAATTATAATATTATTAATGTAATAATATATTTATAATATAAAGTACAAATATATATAATAAAGTATAAAGTATAAATATAAAGAAGTATATTTATATTATATGTATAATATAATATAAAGTATAAATATATTTATTACCCAAGGGACACATCTCTTCATGGATGGTCACCATGGTCACCATATGTTCTTTATATATAGAACACTCATCATTGTAATAATATATTCATTCACATACAATATAATCTCATATAGAAAATTCAACAAAAGACACCTTGGAGGACCTCACCTATGCCCTTTCTAGCCCAATGTTTTGCCTTTGGAGGCTAAAACATCACATTTGCAAGGCTTGACATCTTATGGGGATAGGGTTTGGGGTGGTGGTGTTGATTGACTTGACACTTGGCATTCTTTCATGGGAAAAGGAATGGCTCAAAATAAGAAACCCTAGTGCATGAGAGGGAGGCCCAACGACTTCCATATTCCACTCCAACAACTTGCAAAAGGGTGCCAAAAAGTCACCCTATAAGAAGTATGATGTCACATTAGGGTTTCTTTGTGGATTTTTAAAGTTAATTTTGAATTTGGTAATGTAAAGGGGAAAAGTAAGGGTTGTTAACCCCTTAATTTGTGGTTTACCATAAAATTAAGTGGAGAACACTTTTTAGAGGATTAGTATAAATAAAGATCAACTCGTGCCATTTTATCATAGCTCTCTGATTGTGAGAAGACTATTGTGGTTGAAATTTGCATCCTACTTGGGCAATTTGGTATCTCTCTCTTGTGCAAATGATTTTTGGTTATATCTCTTGGTGAATTTTTGAGCTAGGGTAGTGCACACATCTTGGAGACTTCTTCTCTTGCTTATAAATGTTCATTGCTTGGTGAAACTAGGCTTTGATATTGCATCTCTCTTGGAATTGGTAAGAAAAATATACAATTGTTATTTATTCTTTCTTGTTTCATGATTATTGTTGGTTGAAACCCTAGCATTATAAGTGCCTACACCCTCCATAAATATTCATCTCATTTGCTAATTTACAAGTCATTTATTGCAAGGTTGCTAGGAGGAATACAAGGGTGTACACCCTCCTAGATTTACCTTAGTTTGATTTTCATGGCCTAGGGAGTAAGAGGATTTACAACCATAGGGATTTTGTTGATATAAATCATGCTTTCAAGACTCCATTCACCCAAAATTTAAAGGCACTAATTTGAAGTTTTCATTGGAGGAATAAATTGCTTGCATTGGTAAACATGATTTAGAGAGATATTCATATTGTTCAAGTCAAAATCTCTTGTTGATACTTTGAGGTTTCTAAGACCTATAGGGAATCTTTTTTTGCTTGGTATTGTTAGATATATAACTCAATAAAATATACATCCATTAGGGCTGTAAAAAATTACTCCCTACCTTGATTATAACTCACTTTTCAACTGTAAAAAATTGCTAATAAATTGCCCCTATAATCTACTAGCCTCAACACACTTTTTGGGTGTTTTACTTGATTTTTTGTGGGTTGAAATTTTCTGTTGTAGAAATATTATTCTACGGCCATAACAGTGATAAAATATCTTTTCAATACTTGTTTATAACAGCCTTAGTTAGTTTTTAAAGTCTTATGCTTTCATACTTGAGTTACACTAGTGATTGCTAGCTTATCTCTTGCATCATTTTCTTGAAATTTAACATTTTGTTAGTAGCTTTAATAATCATTTAATTTCTGATATATATTTGTGTTTACTTCTGAAAATAGGGACAAAACACTTAAATTTATTTTCCTATTAAACTTAAGCTTGCATACTCATCGTTTCTTGTGTCTCGGGCAAATACAATCATCTTATATAGGTACTCAAGTTTCTTGGAAACTATTAACCACTTATGAGACTCATTCCAAGATATCTTCCACTTAGTATATTGACCTATAGGGTCATCACTTCCATCATCTCAATTTTCATCTCATTTACCCTTGGGGTCACCCGGGACTCCCCCCTTGTGTTGAATTATTTCCTCACTAAAGTGAGGGGAGGGTTTATCTGAGGTGAAAGTGGGTAAAATATCCCACCATTGTCACCATCTTGTGGATTGGGTAAGGATTTTCCCAACCTACATTTTCTGCAATAACAAATACCACACACAAGGAAACAGCCATTGAAAATATTTACATGAAGGAAGTTGTCAAGCTAAATGGGGTGCCTAAGGAAATTCTTTTAGATAGAGATCCAAAGTTTACCTCAATTTTTTGGAAAGTTTTGTTCAAAGGATTTGGAACAAATTTAAATATCAGTACAATGTATCACCTAGAGTTAAATGGGAAAATAGAGAGGACTAACAAAATAATTGAAGACATTCTTAGAATGTATGTGATGGACCAACCATCAAAGTTGGAAGACTACATCCACTTAGTAGACTTTTGTTACAATAATGGGTATCAAGCCTCATTAAAAATGAGCCCATTTGAAGCATTGTATGGAAGGAAGTGTAACACACCACTGAGTTGGGATAACCCAACAAACAAATAAATCATTGGGCCAGATTTGTTAAGGGAAATGGAAGAGAAGATGATAAATATTAGAAAGAATTTAAAGGCTGCCCATGATAGGTAGAAAATGTATGTAGACAAGAACAAAGTATTAAGATATTTCAAAGTGGGAGAACATGTTTTCCTAAAAGTAAAAGTGAAAATAAGTTGGATAAGGTTGGGTTGTTGCAAAAAATTGGCTGCAAGGTATTGTGGGACATTTAAAATATTAGAAAAGATAGGTCCATTTTCATACATTCTAGCATTTCCTGCATCTATGAGAGCGCATAATGTTTTTCATGTGTCAATATTAAAGAAATATGTGCATGACCCTAACCACATAATTGATTGGACTGTGATCTAGGTGGAAAACGAAGGGGATTTCCAAGTGGAACTAGTACACATCCTGGACTAGAAAGTAAAAGTGAACATGAAAAAAAAACAAAGAGGATGGTAAAGGTTCAATGGACCTGCTATGGTCATGAGGGATGAAACATGAGATATTGAATAAACTATGCAGGAGGAATTCCCGCAAATTTTTGTCAATTTTGAAGAAAATGGAAGTTAAAAAAAATGCAGGACTCCATTTTTGGGAAGCTAGATTCCAGAACCATATCTCAGAATTCTTGGTCACCTACATTGATATCCCTGATAAAATAATGGTGCATCTCGATGGACTACAGGAAGTGAAGGGGGAGCATTCCTTGGGTCATCGGGTTGATAA
>SNQJ01S0061054.1:0-41159 GCA_010110895.2 Picea sitchensis | reverse complement strand
GGGGGGGGAATCCCCCCCACACCCCCCTCATCAGGGAATGGGGTCCAAGCACAACTGAAACAAAACTCAGAATTAGGAAGATAATCAAGCTCCACAACCAACAAAACCTACCCTATATTCTATTGATGGTATATACCTACCGAAGGCACAAATGAGATAAGGAATGTTGGAAATCCACGAAACCCTGGACAAAAAAACTTCAAACCAGGTATTATACTACTCAATTCATTCATATGGTCTCCAAAATATGAAAGATAAAGTAAAAACTATGTAAAGTGGATGAGTTTTTTCTACAAATAGTAAAAAATAAGAAATGTACCATATCATTTGCATTTTTCACCCACATAGTGATTTTGAGGCCATTTTACCCATGATCTTCCATCGACGATTCTGGGAGATACAATTGAATTAATTGGAAACTGTCTAGACCAAGTAAGTGCACATCCTATCCTCTTCCATTTCGATCGTTTAATTTTTAGATTTGGTGCTCAATGTTTCTATATTAGAGGTTGTAAATTTAAAACTATGGTGTACAGAGGCTATAGTGGAGAAACCTGCGTATATGAGAGTTGTCTAACTGTGGCTCAGGCATATATACAAGATTTTTAATATTTGTCTCTGGGATGAGCGAAATGGGGGATTTTGAGTCTGTAAAGGGAAAGGGAATCCCATCAAAGAAGGATGCATGGAGTGTGGAATAAATTTCTATAACATACATTGATGATTTATTTCTCATAGGTGCAAAGGATCTTATTGCAAGGTGTAGAAAGGACTTAGCTAGTGAGCTCGATATGAAGGACATTGTCTTAATGAATTATTTTTTGGGGTTATAGGTATGGAAGGCATCAAGAGAGATATTCCTTGTACAATGGAAGTATGCCGTAGATATCTTGAGGAGATTCAAGATGGAGGACTATAAAATGATGGCTACACCTATGGTTACAAACCTGAAGAAGATTGACACTTCAGATTCATAGTTGGTGGATCCCAAGATATACAGGAAATTGATAGGGTCCTTTATGTATTTGGTAAACACTAGGATATATATTTGTTTTTCTATGAACACCTAGTGTCAGTTCATGGTGGAGCCGAGGTAGGTGCATTAGATCATAGAGAAGCATGTGCTCAGTTACTTGAGAGGTATAGTGGAGTATGGATTGAGATATCTTGGAGGATATGGAGTGAAATTCCAAGGATATACAGACTCGAATTGGGTAGGAAGTGAAATAAATAGAAAGAGCACCTAAGGGCACTACTTCAGTTTGGGATCATCAATGATTACGTGGTTCAACAGGAAGCATACTTCTATAGCACTCAGTTCAACATAGGTAGAGTATATGGAAACAAGTATGGCTAGTTGTGAAGCCATTTGGATTCGTAAATTGCCTACAGGTTTATTTGGTCAGGAGTTGGACCCTATGATGTTATATCGCGATAACTAGAGTTGTATCAAACTATCAGAGAACCCATTAATCCATGACAAGCCCAATCATATTGAGATCAGATATCACTTCATTCAGGATAGGATCTAGAAGGGATAAGTAAAGATTCATTATATTTCCACAGATGAGAAAATTGCAAATATTTTGACTAAGCCCTTAGATAAAGGTAAGTTTGTTTTCTTTAGAGACAAAATTGGAGTGGTGAAGAATACCTTCCTCACTAAGAGGGAGTGTTGATGTTAATGGTAGCATCGGACAAGTATTTCCACATAGGTCTATGTGTCTATATGTGTGGAAATCGTTCAAAGCCTTCTACTCTTGAATTTACTTTAATTAAAGGAATTATTGAAGTAAATTGATTTTATTAATTGTCTTTGTAATTATTTAATTGAGTTATTTGAGGAAAGTGTTAAAATTTCTTAGCATGTAATATTCTCATGCAATCTAAACCTTGAGTGAGATTAGAAATAGATTGTAACTCACGATTAAAAAAGCAAGGCTAGGGTGAAGGAGGAAGACACTTTCTACTTGAGATTCTTGAGAGTAGAGGATTTACTTTCGAAAGGATTGGATCACGAAGGACCGTGGTTCAATATCTTGGATATGTGAAGAAAGGATTTCATCTATAGGTCATGCCAAAGAGGAAAATAGAACAGAGGTAGCACTAGTGGGTTTTAGTAAGAGGAAGCCACAGGAGAGTGTTGCGTCATACAGAGTTTTCCATACAATATTTTCAAACATGTATGCAAGTCTTAGTGGAGACAGACGTGTACATATGTGGGTTTGTTGAAGCAAAGTTATGTACACCTCTAAAAGGGTGCAGTTTTGGTCCGTACAATAGGTCATACTTTGCCAGGTTTGTCTACAGTTGTATTTCTCTCAGTGGGAAATTATCCCTATTATAAAAGCCCTAATTTTAGCATAATAAAATCATTCTCAACACTGGTTTTCCCTCCAAAGTTTTTTCCAAGGGTTTATACCCAAAAATATTGGTGTTTTTGTGTTCTTGATTTTGGTTTCCTTGTTTATGCTTTGGTTGCATGTGTAGTTGATTACTTAGGTGTGATTTAATTCAATAAGTGATTTATTGGAATTAGCAGTCGAATGTTGAGTAGGAGTGAGAGTTCAATAGGGTGAAGCTCTTTATGTGCATCTATCTGAAGGCCTTATAGTTGGCACAACTACATTAAAGGTGGTTGATATTTGTATGAATCATGGACATTATTGAAGTTGGAAAAAAACAATGTTATTTATCCATGTGTATGGACCATTTTTAATGTGATTGTACTATCTCACAAGTCATTTGAGAGTAATAATAAAAATAATAATAGAAAATGAATATTAATAAACATGGTTATCTAACTATTAATAACCGTTTTAATATAAATAATAATAATTTTAATGATGATTGTCACTATTCATTGAGACCAACTTTGGTATATTCGATCTTGAGAAAAATGATAAAAAAATAATTGGTTTGCTTTAATATTTTGTTTATATAATTGAAAATATTGGATGTATTTCCCTAAATCTCTATAGTTTTGATGAGTTAATAAACTATGAAGAGCGATGGTGATGCAAATATTTTGAAATTGAGATTTAATGTGGGTATACCCAAGACATTTTAAGAGAAAGTGATTTTCATACTCCACCTTCTAAGATGACAGTTTATTTCATCCCACGGTATTTTAGGACTTGTCCAATGCCCAATTTCAATAGAGAACTAGTGAGAGCTTGTTCTTATTTTAGCAATGATGATTTTCTTCTTTAAGGTAGCTATAATAGAGATATAAATAATAGTAATATTAGTACTATAATAATTGACTATAATAAAAATATTGATATTATTATTTGAATTTTTAATAAAAGTATGGTTGATCTTGGCTCTCATTGATTATGGTGTGACTCTGATTCAATTTGACTATGGTTGAATATGAATCGAATTGATTGTGGTTGACTATGATTTAGTAAGGGCAGTTGTCTTTGATTAACTATGCTAGATTATTGTGGAAAATTATTAACTATGGTTGACATTGGTTCACTATGGTTAATGATGGTCTATGGTTGACTAAGGTTGACAATTGTCGATTATGGTTGTATATGGTTTACTTTTATTGAAGTTTGTTACCTATGGTTGTCTTTGCCTGACTCTGCTCAACTTTCGTTAACCACAATTGACTTTGGTCAATCATGGTTAACATTGCTCAAATTTGATTAATTATGAACAACTTTTGTTCACCATATTTTACCATAGTTGACTTTGTTTGACTATGGTTGACTTTGGTTGATTATGATTCACTTTGATTAAACATAATTAACTATGGTTGACTTTGGTTGACTTTGGTTGAATTTATGGTTGAATTTAGTTATACTTTTTTAACCATGATTTACTATGTTTGAATTTGGTTAAATGTGGTTAACTATGGTTGACTTTTCTTGACCATGACTAACTATGGTTTATTATGGTTGACTTTGGTTGAAGTTATGATCGAATTTAGTTAAACATTGTTAAGAATGGTTTACTTTGATTGAATATGGTGAGTTCATGGTTAAATCATAACGTGACATGTCAAAAAAGAATAAAAGGAATAATTTAAGATGTTAACTTCAATTTTATGTCACATTGTGACATTTCAAAAGTAATAATATGGTTGAATTGAATGTTATATCACATTTGTGGACATTTAAAGAGTGATAAATTAGGAGGTTGACTTTAAATTTATTTCATATTGAGACATTTAAAAAGGAGTAATATTGTTGACTTGAATATATGGTTTACCATGGTTGGCTTTGGTTTACTATGATTGGCTTTAGTAAATCATGGTTAACTATGGTTGAATTTGGTTGACTATGGTTCACTTTACTTAATCATGGTTGAATATGGTTGAATTTGGTTGAAGTTATGGTTGATTTTATTAGAACATTATTAACCATTGTGTACCATAGTTGAATTTGTTTAACAATGGTTAATTATGGTTGACCTTGGCAGACCTAGTTAACTATGGTTTACTTTGGTTAATCATGGTTGAATACGGTTTACAATTGTTTACTTTGGTTGAATCAATGATTGAAATTAGCTAAACATTGTTCAAATGGTTTACTTTAGTTTACCTTGGTTGAGTATAGTTGACTTTGGTTGACTTAATGCTTAAAGTTGGTTCACTATGGTTGAGTTTGGTTAAACTTGGGTAACTATGGTTGACTATGTTTTCCTTTGGTTTACCTTCATTAACTATGGTTGACTTTGGTTAACAATGTACTATGGTTGAATATGGTTTCCTTTGGTTCGCCTTTGTTAACTATGGTTGAATTTGATTAAAAATAGTTAACTATGGACTATGGTTGACTTTGACTAAAAATGGTTAACTATGTACTATGGTTGACTTTGACTAAAAATGGTTAACGATGGACTATGGTTGACTATGTTTAACTTTATTGAACTATGGTTTACAATTTACAATGGTTATCTATGGTTCATAATCATTGAGTATGGTTGACTTTGGTTGATTGTAGTGAACTAGGGTTGACTTTGGTTGATTATGTTTGACTTTAGTTAGCTATAATTAACTATGGTTAACTTTGGTTGGTTATTGATTATGATTGATGATAGTCGATTATTATTAACTTTGGTTCATATTATTGGATATATGATTGATAATGTAAGAAACAAATTATGTTGCAATGTGACATTCAAAAGGAATAATTTAAGAGTTGAATTCAATGTTATGCCACATTACTACATGTTAAAAGTATCCTTTCAACACAATTCAAGAAACTACTAAAGGGATATATCTCGGTAAAAAAAAACACAAATATTCAAATAAATTTATTAAAATTCTAACCAACTAAGATCTATTGATTCATCATGAGTATTTATGAAATCATAGGGAAGGTTATGGCAATTGGATATGGAAACTAACCTTCCATTTATTAAGTTCATTAACATACTTCATCATTTACATTATTCATTATTATATATCCATGTTTAGTTTACTTAGTCTAATGTATTTTACATTATATGTTGACATATACACTATTATGGCCTGACACACCCTACAATATCTACCCCAACGTTAATGTTTTTCTTCATCTTGAAGCAACTATGCAACAACATACTAGGTATTTTCTCTTGCTAAAGTATCCTTGTTTTGCATCAACCATGCATAGTGGTCTATATAGGTAAATCAACTAAAATCACTTCCATTTGTATAGGAAGATACATGTATACAAGGTCTTATCTTGACTTTTATTATTTAGCCTTTGTATTCAAACTGATAGGTGCCCATGCAATTGGTGAGTCTCTAACACTCTTCTCCCACCCAATGATGGTTCTCCTCATCCTATTATTACACCATTTTCTTTGGTACCTCCAAGGTAGTGAGTGGCTCATCATGTGAGTTTCTTATCTAATACTTGCATAATAGCTACAATCACTGCAAGTTGTATAGGAAGATACATGTATACAAGGTCTTATCCTGACTTGTTATTATTTATCCTTTGTATTCAATATGATAGGTGTCAATGCAATCAATGAGTCTATAACACTCTTCTCTCACCAAAGGATGGTTCTCATCATCCTATTGTTACACCATTTTCTTTGGTACCTCCAAGGTGGTGAGTGGCTCATCATGTGTGTTTCTCATCTAGTACCTGCATAATATCTACAATCATTGCGAGTTGTATAGGAAGATACATGTATACAAGGTCTTATCCTTACTTTTTATTATAATTTAGCCTTTGTATTCAATATGATAGGTGCCCATGTAATCAATGAGTCTCTAACACTCTTCTCTCACCCAACAATGGTTCTCTTCATCCTAATGTTACACCATTTTATTTGGTACCTCCAAGGTGGTGAGTGGCTCTTCATGTGAGTTTCTCATCTAGAACCTACATAACACTTGCAGTAGGATTGGTTCCTCTACCAATGTGATAATCTTACTTTTGCTATGTTTACCTACCATTTCTCCACCTTCTAGCCTCCAAGGTCACAACTATGGTAATTTCTCTGAAACTCATATTATATCACCCTTCTTGGGGTAACTAACAATCTGCATAGGTTCACTACTATTAAATTTAATCTAATATTTATTTCTTGTTAATTTAATAGGATAGGTTTGATAGCTATAATCACTTGACCAAAACAATTTTATGGATCCTATTAGTTAAATATATCAAAATAATCAATGTTTAATTTGCATAAATAAGGGAATTTAATTAATAATTTTGTAACATTCTTTTAGAAATTAAAAAAATCATAGAAAATATTTTGGGCAAAATATGTCTTTACCCAATTTATATTGTCCTTGGTTGTAGTGTAGTCCTACAAGTAAGGGGTATGTCCAATGTATGTCATTACAACTTGCACAAAGTGGAACAATTATCCACCCTACCAAACAAGAGTTGAGTCATCTTCCTTGCTCCATGAAACCTTTTAGGTTTCTATCCCTCTATTCATGGGTTTGCAAGAACACCATTGCAACATAGTCACTTGAACTGAATTTGTAAATAATCCATTCCAAGCACTCAAGATTGATCCAAAAGAATATTAATGAAAAAAATAGTTTCCCCCGAGACTCCTTTATTCTTATTATTTATGCACTTCTCCCTTCTCCCAAATATTTGTTGTTGTAACCAACTATGATATTAGTAAATCATATATGGATCACCTTTTAAGATTTCTTGAGAAAAGAAGTCAACCCTTCCTATCCTATGTAATAAATTTCATCGCATGCAATACATTGAAGCTTCCATTAAATTTAGTGATCCACCCTTGCACGACACAAACCACTCAATAAGGCATTGAGTGCCTACTTTTAAATATTTTTATGCACACAATAATCCTTCCATCACACCAATCACTCGCAACGAAATTAAGAGTTGATTCATTACATAAGTGTACTAGTGTATGCATGCAAGGTATGGGTATGTAGCTAGCATACACACACCTCATGATTGTACTAATAAAAATGAGTAGAAAATTCTTTTCAATGCTCAATTCTATGATGTCCACAATCAAACAATTATGTATAATTCTTAATGGTAAGAACACATGATTTAAGACTTTGATTTAATAAAGGAAGAATGATTCAATCAATATGCTACAATTATAATCACACCACATTGATCAATATTAACTAAAGGGGTGTTTTATGAAATTTAAGAATTCCAAAAGTAATGGGTGACATAATCAATTCCTCTTAGGGTACTAACCAACATAGAATCACTCCCTGAACACCTAATTTAATATTACACCTTCCATCTCTTACTTTGCTACAATATGTTGGAGTGTCAATTATATTTACCTAACTCTAGATATAACCCTAAGATGGAAGTGTCAACTATGTCACTCTAACTTCACCAATAAGAAATTGATGGTAATCATCGTAGATCTATGGAATCATGGCTAAGATTTCCCTCCCATGACTCCAAGTTTTATAGGAAACATGGTGGGTAATACCTCCACTCCTCCTGATAGAACCAACGCTAACACCCTAACATTGAGCCATATTGTGCAACTTCTATTCTTAGAGCCACTTCATCGAATAACCACTTTAAGCAAGTTGTGTGTCTTTTCAAAAACACACTTACCCACAAATAATTGTAGTTTTTGAAAATATCAATTACATAATAAGTAAAAATTATAGCATACAACTATCTTCCCAATGTCTGTGTCATCCAGGTTACCTAAACACTAAAACCATTCAACTATTGCATAGCCCATCAACTTATACATTAACTCACTAATAAATCGCATGTATACAAATATATAGCAATTTTAGGTGATCACCCATGTTATGTATTGATGTTCAAGAAAGGGACATATATTCATTACACCTTGCTTTGAATCCATATACATACATAACATAAATCTTGAACTAGCATGGTATCCATGTACTTCAATTTTACATTTTAATTTACATGTTATAATTGAATCACATAACTATCATCATCATGAACATATAATGGTAAAATAATATATTTTTAACACATAAACAAGTCCAAATTCCTACATATCAAATTCCTTCTTCAATGTATCTTATTCCAAACAAATTTTAAGCAAACGAATTACTAATATGAGTAAACATTTGAGTTCTAGTTTCCTAAGGTCAAAATGTAGGGAATTACATACACCCACCCTTTGGGAAACTTTTTCCTAGAGTCATATTCAAGTGAAAGTGAAAGGTAATATCATTTTTTCCTTTTCATCCTCCCAAGTAGAAGATCCTTAGATGTATTTAACCATTGGACCTTAACTTGTTACATTGGGTAGTGCCTAAACTATCGATCTCTCGAATCCAATATATGTTGTAGTTTCACCCTATAGGTTCCCTCATCTAAAAACTATAGTTATTTCCACTAAATTGTATGAGATTCATCAACTCCATAATGGCATAATCTAATACATTAAAAACATCATGATTTTTATGCATGTGGGGTGGCAGTGAAAGATGGTAAGAAATTATTCCAATTCATTTCAAATTTTAAAGACCCTATAAATTAATGTGATATTGTTTTTCCCTTCCCAAACCAAATGGTACTCTTTCTTGGCCTAATATGAATAAAAACCTTATCTCCAACTAACTAGCTTCAGTTTGTATGATGCACAATGACACAACTCTTATGTTGATCATGTTCTTCCTTTGATTATTTACTTATCTAAATTACTCAATATTATATTTCCGTATCAACTCTAATCCTAATATAACTTGGTATTCCAACATATCCCAACTTAATGGTGTCCTGCATAGTCTTCCATAAAGCAACTGACAAGGAGGCATCTTGATACTAAGAGCTATGATAACATTTGTTGTAAGAAAATTACACCAAAGAAAAATACTTTAACCAATTGGTATGTTGATCCATGTCATTCATCCTAAGCATGGATTCAATTAATTAATTAGCTCTACCTCATTTCCTATCCATTTTAGGATGACAAGTAGTTCTTAAAATTCATCTAGATCCCAAGTGCTAACTATAATCATGTTCAAAACCTAGACGGAAATTTAGGGTTTCCATCTAACATTATCTTCTTTCGAAACCCATGAGGATGAATAATGTTACTAATAAGTACCCATACCACATCAATGACATCATAAGTTTTTTTTTTGGAATAAAAGGAAAAAATTTGGTCATTTTATCTACTATGAACAAAATGGCATTATTCCTTTGCAGTGCAAGAAGAAATCCTACCATATTGAAATCCATGGAAATGACTTCCCATTTTGACTTTGGGATGTCATGAGCTTTTAAAATTCTTGTGGAGTGGTGGTGTACAACCTTCACTTGTTGATAATCAAGGAATTTAGCAATGAATTGGACCTCATCATGCTTCATGCCCACCCAAAAAAGGAGCTTATTCATGTTTTCATACATCTTCTTCACTCTTGGGTGCATAGAGTAAAGTGCTCTATGGGATTCCTTGAAAATAGTGATTCTAATATATCCTTCTTTGGGGATATAGATTTTCCCTTGAAATCATAGAAATCCATTTTACTCAACGACGTACCTCTCAAAATTAGGATTTGTATACTTCCCATTTGGAAGTACTGATATAACCTTCAAATCCCAACTAACTCCATAAAGTGGATCTAACACGTGTCCCTTAAAATCAACCTTTAAGGTTACCAAGGGGAATATTCTCAACATTCTACTTAGAGAATCAAACACTATATTCTCCTTTTCCTTGATGTATGAAATCTCAAAATCATACTCACACACAAACTCACTACATTACCTTTTTCTATCATTTGGATACCTCTGTGTGAAGATGTATTACAAGATTCAATGATCATCTTTAAGTACAAATATTTTCCCAACCAAATAATGGCTCCAAAGTCTTAGAGTCAACATGATTGTTTCCATCTCTAGGTCATGCATGATATAATTCTCCTCATGAAGTTTCAACATATATTATGCATAAGCTATCATTCTACCATGTTTACACATCACCCAACCATTCCTTCAAGGAATCTATGTAGACCACAAAGTCCTTATTAATATTGAGCACTCGTAGGATTGGTGCATTCGTTAGTAATATTTTAAGCTTAGAGAATGTCACATCAGATTCATTGGTCCATTCATATTTGATTCCATTGCACTGCAAGCTAGTTATTAGGTTTGTTATTTTGTACAATCGTTTCAAAAACCTTTGATAATATATAAATAATATCATGAAACTACACCTCAAGAGAATTTTTTGGCACTAGCCAATCCATGATGGCCTTGACCTTCCCTAGGTCCACAAAGATTCCATATCCTAAAATAATATGCCCTAGGTAGTGGATCTCCTTATGTAAAAAGGAGAATTTGGACAAATTTTTAGACAACTTATGTTCCCTTAAACACAATAGTATTATTCACAAGTACTCTTGATGCTCTCTTTTGCTTATGGAATAGATGAGAATATCATCCAAGAGGACATTCACAAAGAAGTCTAGGCATTTTTGGAATACATTATTCATAACACTCATGAAGACTATTTTCACATTGGTTAAACCAAATGACATGGAAATAAATTCATTATGCCAAAATCATGTTCAAAAATATGTATTAGGAATACCTTCTTCTTTACTTCTCAGTTGGCGATAACCTAATCACAGATCAATCTTTGAGAAAAATGTTCCCCCTTTCTTTTGGTTGAATAGAAAATTGATTCAAGGTGTTAGGTACCAATTATTCATTGTGGATTTGTTCAAATATTTATTAATATATTCATAGTCATAAGGAACCATCCTTCTTCTTGACAAAAATAACTAAGGCAGCCCACTATGAAGTGATAGGCCTAATAATTCCACAGTCTGGTAGTTTATTTAGCTAAATCTATATTTCATAAAGTTGTGCAACTATCATGCTCTAATTTGTCTTGGATATTGGATCTACGTCAAATTTTAGTTTGATATAAAATCAATCTCTCTTTTAGGTGGAAATTGTCAGCACTAGGAATCACCCTCATATTATAGAGAGGATAAGCCTAGTACCCATCAGGTTATATGTAAATGTAAATGAGTCCTTAAGAGGTCAAATGGATAAGACTCAAGATAATAATGTTCTAACTCAGAAATCTGGGCTAGCATGCACAATCAATTGAGGTCTTGATCAACTTCAGTTAGTGAGTGGGAGTAAAGGTGAATAGAAGGAAGAATTTAGTGAGGAAAATGTAGAGTTCTACTATGGACATCAGGTCTTCAAGCAGCCAAAGGAAGAAAAACGCAAACACAAGATCTTCATGAATTCAAAGTTTAGAGAACATTGAAGAACATCATAACAGTAGTATAATCAAGCATTCATCATAATACAACTATAACAATCTCATGTGAATCATTCAATCCTGAACAATTCAGTATAAGAGGCAATAAGATGGAATAAGAGAAACTGGCTTCTATTAATCAAAAATTCTCAATTCAAGTACATAGCCAGAGAACTAGTATGCTTCATCAAAATATTATAATAAGAAATCCTAGCTCAACCATTTGAACCTACTAAAGAATTTAGAATGTCTATTTATAACAAAAAGGGGAAGGCAACAGCTAGAGGTGTGAGTTGGCCTTCCTCCCGTAGGATTCTTTAAATCAGTTATTCAAACTAACAGTTGTGCTAAAAACTATGATACAAAAAAGGAAATATGTTGGCAACCAACCCAACAAACTCTTAACTGACATTGTCTTCATTTGTGCACATCCCTTTCCATGCCAAGTTTCCTGCAGAGGTTGTAAGTTTTCATCATTCTACCACCTATGGTCTTAGCCATTCTCCACATCATCATCCACCCACAAGAGTGATAACTCGAACCCCTTGATTTGAGGTACCCGTTGGTAGCATCATTCAGTTGCGCACTGGGTAGCAAGTTTTGTAGTGCCTTCAAAAAATACTCCACACATTTCATAGCACAATCTCCAAAACGGGCCTGCAGAATTATTAGCACCGAGCCTGTGTATCTCTGTGTGAAATTTGGTCTCTGTGTGTAATTCGGTAGCTTTGATCCTATGTATCTCTATGTGCAATTCAGTAGCGCCAATACTGAACTGGTCCTGCTAAATTTGTAGCACCCGTCATCAAAATGAATTGGGTAGCGCCACTGTAATGTATCTCTACGAGTTTGGTAGCACCCTCATTACTTTTAGTCTTAGGATATTTGGTAGCATTGTCGGTAGTAGACTGGCATGACATGCTAAATAGAAGATTACGTAGCTCCATAACACTACAGAATGTATGTGGTGTTTCTGTATGAGGAGACTAATCTTTTGAAAAGAACAAAAACCTTGAGCTGATAGGTTAGGAGCCTATATAAGTGGAAACAAATAATACATCCTTGATCACTTACTCTTGCAAAAAGAGACCATTCTAAAAAATGGATCTTACATTCCCCCAATCACTTCATCAACCTGTCACTCCTTCTTGTGGAAGGAAGACTTCCTTCTGGAACAACAACATGCTTCCCTTTTGTAGTGACATGCTTCTTAACTAAAGGTGTGATTTTCTTCACTACTGGTTTCTTATTTTCAATGGTAGCTTCAACCAACACATTCAAATTCCTATGAGCCACCTCATCCTTGAAGTGTTGCAACTCTACCTTGAGTTTTATGTTCTGAGACTGAAAATATTTGTTTTGCCTATAAATTTTCTTGAGCTATTTATGGATAGGAAGAGCCCTTCTAACTAAAAATATTTCCAAATCAAGAGTGATTTTGTAATTATTCATGAGTTCCTTCACGGCGATTCTTTCAGATAAACCCTCTAATTTCAAGCGAGCAACCTCCTTCATAGCTTCCCTGAGTTGTCTAATCAATCTTTTGAAGGTATGATTGCTAGGTGGAGTGTTGATGTTGATAATCTCAATAGACTTCTTCATGGCTTCACCTTCATCTTTCTGTTGCACAGGGGCTATATCTACCATCTCAATAGGATTCTCAATGATTTTTCCCTTATCTCTCTTCTTGTTCATAATAGAAACCTTTGGTAGGACTTGTACTTCAACAACCTCCTTCAGAGTTGATGATCTTGTGAAAGGTTTCCTAACTTTTGTGCTAGTTGTTGAGGGAGATGAAGAGAAATGCAACTTTCTTCCTTTCTTGGTTGTGGTTTTAGTAGATGAAGGGAACTCTTCTAATTTTGGTGCAAGAGGAGGTGAAGAGTCTCTCTGTGGAGAATGATATGCCTCCTTGTCTACATCTTCAACTTCCTTAACAACCTCTTTGTCTTAACTAATGGATTTACTCTTCCTTTTCTTGCTTGTTCCTGTTGGAGGATCACTAGTAGGTGGAAAAGGACTTTGCATCTCTGATTGAGGAGTTGAAGCTGTGTCCAACTTCATGTGATCATAAACAACGAATTTCTCCCAAGAAATGTTACTCTTCTTCAATTCTTCCAAAACCAACATTCTGATCAATCCAGAATGAAAAACACTAGTGTCCAACACCTTGGATTTGGCTTGGACTCTATCAGAAATTTTCCCCATGCTCCTCAACAAGTAGAAAGAAATATTCATTTCATCTTTACCAATAAAATGAGGTAGAATTCTTATATGGTACTGGTATAACATATTAAATATTCCCTTGCATGTGAAGTATCTCTAAATGATCTTCAACATCTTGTCAAAACTTTAAACTAGATGACTTCTAAGCACCCCTTTGGACAAGTTGTAAGTATGATAATATGGATTAAGAAATTCCTTGGAGAAGGTTTCATTCAAAGTGATGGATTTAAACCATCTCTCCATGTAAATGTGTTGAACCTACACAGAATATATCTAGTTAGAAAATACTACACAAATTTGCAGAGAGAAATTAAGAAAGAAGAAGCAAGATAGAAAGAATGGAAGAATTCTCATTAACCGTATTCCACACTCAAAGAGTGAATAATTTACAAAATATATAGGATAAATAAGTAACTAATGAGCCATAGTGGTGGTCTAGATTGATCTGGACACACACCAGCAGTTACAAGAGTAAACTACCACCTAATCTAGTCTCTCAGGCAGTTACGGGAGTGAACTACCACCTAGCTGAGTTAACTAGTCAACTAGTATTCAGTTAACTGACTGAACAAAGAGTAGTGAGTTGGTGATGATCTCAATGTTGCATGGTGACAAAACCAATGCAACATCTAAACTCGACTCAACTAGTCAAACTGAAGTGTCAACTGAAAGAGAATATTCTCTGAGTGGAATATTCTCCCCTAAAATATAGGAGACTGGATAATGACTAATTATGACTAATAAACAAGGAATAACCTTAGGAAAAATAAATCCTAGGTGTGTGTGAAATAAATCCAATGCCCCCCTGAACATCACTATGGTGAAAATAAAGAATGGATCCCGGCTACGAGGCCTTGTTAGGTACCCAAATACAAAAGATACACTGAAATAAACGAGGAAAGAGGGAAAAACTCATGGGAAGAAACCCCCCCCCCCCTCAAATTAAAATGCATAAAATAAAAAATGATAAGGAACAAAAGGCAGTTGCTAAGCAACCATGTCCTTCACTCCAAGAAGACCTCGCAACTGTACAAGTTTGTTCTATTTGAAGATTTTGTTGAAGATGTAGATGTTTGCACAGATCTGATGAAGTATATGCATCATTGATATTTCCACACATATCCACTTTATCTTCTTGTAATGAATAATATCCAAATAAATTTTGGATGAAATTTTGAAAACCGTACGGCCGTTTCCGGAAAAATGCTGAAATTTTGTTGATTTTGAAACGATCATAACTTCACTTTCCAGACTCCGTTTTGGACGATTTATTTTTTGAAATTGGATATTTTCTCGAGAGGAATTCAAATATCCAATTTTTTTCTACAAATTTGGCTCAAAAAATATCATAATGGCATCTGATGTACGTGGCTCTCTTTTTGTCTTCTGACATGCATGCATGGTGCATGAAAAAGTGTCTACATGTGACTCCTGAGATGCATGCCATATATCTTCCATATGAATTTTAGAAAATAAATCTGAAATGGAGTAGACATCATCTTCAATTAATGGAATACAAATTTCTGTAGACACTTGTGTAGAAGGCTCTTCAAACTTAGATGATTTATCTTCCAGTGGCTTTTCTACATTCTCTATCTTGTCAACATTTTGCATGCATTCTTCCTTATTCCCAAATAGAAGCTCCAATCTGGTCCATAATTCAATTGGAGTTGATCGTTGTGATTCTTATATACTTGATGGAAAAGTTTGGGAGAAACAGACATGCTGATACTTCCTATGGCCATATCTTGTCTATTGAGAAAGTCATTTTTTTCATTGACAAAATCAATCTCTACTTCCATTGCCATGGTTATTTGGTATAAGCCTCTACTTATGAGAAGAAATAGAATCTTTGGATTCCATTCCAAATAGTTATGAAGCGTGAGAAGTATTTTTGGCAAATAATCTATCTTTTGTTGTCTTCAATCTTTTGTACCTGCAAAAAAATTTGGTGTAGCTTTTGCTTAGTAGTCCTTCGGCTCTAATACCATGTAAATGTGTTGAACCTACACATAATATATCTATCTAGAAAATACTACACACATTTGCAGAGATAAGTTAAGAAAGAAGAAGCAAGATAGAAAGAATGGAAGAATTCTCATTAACCGTTTTCCACACTCAAAGAGTGAATAATTTACAAAATATATAGGATAAATGAGTAACTAATGAGCCATAGTGGTGGTCTATATTGATCTGGACACACACCAGCAGTTACAAGAGTAAACTGCCACCTAGTCTAGTCTCTTAGGCAGTTACGGGAGTGAACTCCCACCTGGCTGAGTTAACTAGTCAACTAGTCCTCAATTAACTAACTGAACAAAGAGTAGTGAGTTGGTGATGAGCCCAATGTTGCATGGTGACAAAACTAATGCAACATCTAAACTCAACTCAACTAGTCAAACTGAAGTGTCAACTGAAAGAGAATATTCTCCAGGTGGAATATTCTCCCCTAAAATATAGGAGATTGGATAATGACTAAGTATGACTAATAAACAAGGAATAACCTTAGGAAAAATAAATCCTAGGTGTGTGTGAAATAACTCCAACACTCCCCTGTGTTAGGAATCCATGTGGTTGCTGCAATAAAGGCTTCAGACACCTCAAACTCCAGATTCTCATCCATAGTCTTAAGGCCATCAAAATGTGAGGCAAATTTCCTTGCCACTTCAGGATGTCCCCTCTGCATCTTTTGGCAAAAAGAGAGGCAGCCCATCCTTTGAAAAACTTCCTTAACCATTAGCTCTGCCTCAAATAAATGAATATATGAGGGTTCAATTATGACCACGGTGCTTCCCTTGTGAGATTTATTATTCTGAGGTGTCTCCATGGGTCAAGAAAAGAGGTCAAAGGCTATGGTGCAGTGAAGGCCAGGAGAGAAAACAGAGGCAGACTTGAATGAGAGAATGACAATGAACAATGGTTGCTTTTTCCTAGGATTCTCCTCTAAATCACATTGTTTTGATGGTTTTTGGAAAGAAAGAGCTTCAATTTTCCCTCCCTTATTGTAGGTAGACCTCAAACTAAAGAATAACAATTTAGTGAAGGAAAAATACTGCAATGGTCTTCGAAAACCTCGCTAAAAACACTCCAATCCGAATAGTAGAGGAAGCAGGGGAAATGCAGCGAAGTTTCAACAACGATTTTTGGTAGCGTAGTGCGCACACAAGGAGTAAGCGTTTGCATGAGCACTTAATACTTAGGAGCAGAAGGATATTCTGTGTTTAATGACTTAAAACCAGGTGTGGTGGCTACAATTTTGTGAGAAGGAAAAAAATGGATGGAGAGGGATGAAAGAGGGAGCGATTTTTCAAACACAGTTGCTACCAAAACTTCATGCAACAACTATTACCCAAATTTTCTATG
The DNA here is from genome assembly GCA_010110895.2 of Picea sitchensis. Lineage (NCBI taxonomy): Eukaryota > Viridiplantae > Streptophyta > Pinopsida > Pinales > Pinaceae > Picea > Picea sitchensis. The sequence continues at coordinate 23,879 of SNQJ01S0061054.1, read as the reverse complement.
CAGAGGAGAAACCATGGAATACCTAGAGGAGTAATGATAACTTGGAGCTTTGCATCTGTTTATGAGATCACCATGACCATCTTAGCTTCCAAATCCACCTTAGCAACCGATCTCGTAGCGCCACTGCCAACTGGTCTGAACTGGTATTTTCAGCAGCGCCGAGTTTTGAAAACATTCAAAACTTGATACCGTTAGAAATACTCATTAAATCCAAATCTTCGAAAGAATATTTTAACGAACCATGGTGCTGAAAACTAGGTATAACATGAAATAAACACTATGATGATGAATCATGGAAAAGAATGAAGGAAAAGGAGTGCACTACAGAAACTCCTAGTGAGTTGGCAATGCTCTTTTTCAAAAAGATGATTGGACCATTTTAATAGGACATAGGGATAACATGGCAAGAAAAAAGGTATGAGTAAAAAAGGTGACATGTCAAGTCATGTAGATCATGGGCTGAGTCAGGCTTGGTGTCAAGTCATGAGATGAGTCAAAACATAATCCAAGAAAATGAACCTAAGCCAAATATATATGTGAGGGTCAAAAATGAGCCAACACTCAAGCCTTCATTTAGTCAAGGTAACCTAAGTAAATAACACTTAAGAAAATAAAGCAAAATTTAAAATCTAAAGGCCTAAAAAGCTTCAAACTAAGGGCTAAAAGACCTAAGGCAACTTAATGTGATAACAAAAACCATGTTAGTTCTTTGGAAATAATTCCCCTAAACTAATATAATATTGGGTAGTGATACAAGGAGAGTCACTTGTATTCACTTACTAGCTCCACTACATACAATCAACATCCTTGTCTTAGACAAATATTTACTTCCTTTTACAAGGTAAAACATAAGGACACCTTTCTCTTGAGACTGTGGATATGAATTGTCCTTCCCTGATTGTCTTAAAAAAGGATTATTTTCCCAAAGTAGTCTAACAAAGATCAATAATATTCCAGCCAATCCATACTAATAATGAGTTCATACAACCCAAGGGAAAATATGCATAATTTCAACCAAGTATTACACAACCCTAAATATACAAAATATTCATTGACATTAGGTCCTACTACCTGATTCACTCTAGAATCCATTTTGAATAGTATAAAATTGGTGTGCTTCTAAGATAAAAACCCATGTTTATCTAATGTAGATGGAGAAATGAAACTATATGTTTCACTAGGACCAAATAAGATTTTAATTTTAACATTATTTATTTTACCTGTACATTTCACCACATTGGATTAGTCCTCTTCCTTATGGTTATTAGTTGTTGCATAAATAGAGTGGTTATGTCATGCATCTTCGATCATATATTTTTCCCTCATGATGCATAGGACCTAGTTGTGTCCCTAAGAAATCATTTTTGGAATAAGGAACTCCACACCCACAACAAGCAATGTGGGATGGGATCCACATAATAATATTTTGAGGCCTATAAAATTAATTCCTTCCCATAGAACCTCTTGCTTTGTTAAAAGTTCCCTAAGAATGTCTCTGACTCATGTGTGTCCTTGTTATAGCCTTCATTTTCACCCTATAGGAAAGAGAGGAAGCCATCATAGGATAGAATCCATAATGCATCTTTTTCCTAAGGTTTGAACCCTTTTAAGAGCCCTTTATGGCATCATTGTGGTACACCTAATAGACAACAAGAGAGGCATTGCTAAAATTATAGAATCGAGGAGTTACGAGGTGATAAGCGAAGAATGAGTTGGATCTTCATGGAAAATTCCTAGGAACTCACATCATTTGAGTCTCTAGTGGCCTCTATAAAATATAGAAGCCTCTCCCAAGCCTCCTCCAAGAGCTATATGCCAAAGAAAATCCTTGGGTAAGAGAGAAGATATTTCAGGGTGGTTATGCTTTCAAAATAGAGAGAGAAGCTCAAGAGGCTAAGGAGGAGCATCAAGAACCTGAAACTAGGAGATGTCAGTGTTTCATGGAAACCTTCACATGAGACCTAGCTAAAGCATACACAAACAAAGCTTATCAAAAAAAGGAAGAGAGTTACACAAAGAAGAATGAGAATCAATGTATATTATGATGTTATCAATGAGTGAGTTATATTCACTCATATAGGCAATGACATCCTATAATTAGGAATGCATGCATAATAGTGATGGTCTAAGATTATAAAGTCTAAAATAGAACTAGTCAATTAACTCCCACTAAACTAGTGTGCCAAAAATAGAAATTTCTCCAACACCCCCATGAACATCAATATGGAGTAAAAAATGAGTCTCGAATACTAGGCCATATTAGGTACTCATGTACAATGAAACTAATGAACACTAAATAAAAGTGAGGAAAGAGAGAAAACCATGTGGGAACAACCCCCCCCCCCAAAAGATAATGTATCCAAAGAAGAAAATGGCAGCTGTTAGGCAACTGTGTTCTTCACTGTAAGATGATCCCACAAAGACTGAAACTTCTGCTCACTAAAAGTCTTTGTGAAGATGTAGAAATATTTATGGATCTGATGAAGTCCTTTGGCAACCTCTCTAGCCTTGTACCTCTTGATCCTGTGGACCCATATGCACCTGAAAATATTTCTTTCTGGTGGAAGTGGAACCAAATTCCAAGTCTGGTTCTGTAGGAGTGAGTCATACTCCTTCTGCATGGCTGCTTGCCATAATGGATTTCCCACAACCCTATTGTAGTTCTGTGGACCAGTAGATTGAACCATATATTAATGCATGGGCATCGCAGGTTCTAAAGTTGAAAATACATGAGAAGACTCCTCATGCTGAGATAGAGTCCTCCTCGAATCCAATGGATTCCCTGCAAGGTTGCTTGCTGCCTTAAGTGTGAATTGTGCCTTCTTGGGAATCTATTGAAGCTTCAGCATTGGCTTCTTATCTGGTTGTACTACCTGCTTATTTCCATGTACAAAATCTGATTGTATGGAATCATATCTGATGTATGAAACTGATGGAAGCACATGAGTATATGCATTTTGCACTAGAGGTGAATGCAAAGTACTCTCCTTGTGTGTAAGTAGAATAGAGGAGTCATTGTCAAAAAACTTAGTGAAATTATACAACCTTGACTTGTGATCCACCTCACCAATTGCAATGATGGAATTGTCATTCATGTCAATTACTGAAACTGAATCTGATGTAAACTCAACCTTTTTTACCTTTCTGAGTGATATGATAAACTAAGAGCAGATTCATATAAATCTTTGGAAGATGTAGAACATTCTCAAAAATGCCATTGTGGAGTTCCACTCTCCCTTCTCCTACTACTTCTACTGGAGTATCATCCCCCATGAGAATAGGGGGTCTTGAGCATGGAATCAAAGAAGAGAAAACTTCATCTTTTGCTACCATATGATGGGATGCACCAGAATCTATAATCCATGAATCATATGAGGAATTAATTGCAACCAGAGCATAATCATTACCTTTCTTAGGAGCATGATCTTCTTCCTTCTTCTTCTTGACTCCCTCTGGAATGAAGTTTCTAAGGTTGTTCTTCTGAAGTGTCTATGACATAAGATCGATCTCTTTCTTCCTTCATGTGGATTCTTCATGATTCGAATTATTTCAGTAAGTGCACTGCTTTCCCTTCTTCTTCTTCCTGGAATCTAAAGAGTCTTTGGAACCTGAAGACCCTTTTCCATCGTGCATGGTGAGTGCATGTGCTTTGGGATCTTTCACTAGGCCCACTTGTATGAGTTTTGTCTACTCTTGTGTAAGAGACTCAATGAACTGAGCCAGCGTAGGCATTTTCCAATTGTTCCAAAAAGACACCTGCCAGAATGGAAATTGGAGGGATATACAATGTATTCTAGTCCTAGATTGGCCAAGATTGTTAGAATAAGTTGTTTCTCTTGTGTACACTTGTCAATACCACATTCACCCAAGTTCAAAATCAAAGATTTAAATTTAGTAAATAAATCTTGTATATTATCAAAACTTTTAGGGTCTAAGGTATTCAACTCTACCTCAAGCATATGACCTTGCATCTCATCCTGCTTTCTAGAGAGTCCTTCCAAGGTGGTTCAGATCTTGTTTGGAGTCTTGCATGTGGAAACATGAAACCATAAATCAGTGGAGATTAACTCAAGAAGTAGTCATGTGGCCTCATCCTTATGGTTCGCCCATCTCATCTTCTGAATCGTTGATGTAGGTTCTATTTCTATCACCATCGTCAAGTTATACAGTCATTTCCTTTTGAGTTGGAATTCTACCTTGGGATTCCAATCAAAATAATTGTATGATGTGAGGATCACCACCAAGTTTGACTGTATAATAGTTTTCCTATCCATTTCTCCCACTGTTTCTAAGAACCCCTAAAAATTTACTCTCAATTTGCAAGTGAAAATTTAAGAAATCACGTCAGAAAGGGAACTTTAAGTGAAAATTCATATTTGTTTCAAGAGATGATATTCTGACATAATTTTTGAGAAAACAGTGAGGAATCTTGCCAAATGGTTGAAAACCCACTTGTAGAATGGGTCGATTTACTTTCCACGCGAGTTGTTTCCTCAAAAACTTAACATTTTGGAGCAATCACTGTAGAAAGGTATGACCACAGATTCGTATCAGTTTTAGGAGGCTATCTTACGGCTTACATTCTAAGAAAATGATGAGGAATATCACCAAACGGTTGAAAACCCACTTGCAGAATGGGTCGATTTACTTCTCATGCGAGCTGTTTCCTCAAAAACTTAATATTTTTGGAGAAATCACTGTTGAAAGGTACGACCACAGATTTAGCTCGCCAAAACTCTAATTTTCCTTATTCTTTGTCTTGTCTCACTTGCTCCAAGCAGCGTAGCTCTGATACCATGTCAATGTTTCATGGAAACCTACACATGAGACCTAGCTAAACAATACACAAACAAATCTTATGAAGAAAAGGAAGAGAGATACACAAATAAGAATGAGAATCAATGTATATTGAGATCTTATCAATGAGTGAGTGATCTTCACTCATATAGGAAATAACATCCTATAATTAGGAATGCATGCATAATAGTGATGGTCTAAGATTAGAAAGTCTAAAATAGAACTAGTCAGTTAACTCCCACTGAACTAGTGTTACTCCAATTGAACCAGTGTGCTGAAAATAGAAATTTCTCCAACAACAGGAAGCATCAACATCTAAGGTATGGATATGGTGTAATTTATTCCTGATTATAAATAAATCATTGGTTTTCCTCCTTTTTTATTTGTTCTTTACTCATGAATGAATTGGGTATGATCTTATGAATAATAGATCAAGGTAGATCTAGTACGTTTATTTATCCTAACTCTAGAAGGATAGTGGATAGGTAGTTACTTGGATATTTGTGTGTAGGGAGTAGATTGAAATATATGGAGTTGGATCTCATGAGCTACAATAGTCAAGATATGCAAGGAAAACCACCAGTCCAAGGTATGTTCAAACCTCCTTCTTGGATAAAAAGGGAAAATTTACTTAGAACGAGGAAAACCATAGGAATCTATCCTTCTTTTTGTCTTGGATCAAGGGTATATACAAGTGAGATATTTGTATTTAGTTAGTGAGATATTTGTGAGAAATTTTCCCATAACAGAATTGGCGACTCCATTGAAGAGAACCTTTGTTTTCTTCCTTGTCTCTCTTAAGGAGCTTTTCCTCTAAAAGAGGGGAGAAACCTTTAGTTAAATTTTTGTAGATTTATATACATAATCTGAAGGAAATAACTATATATCTGGATTTATGTTGAAATTGTTTCCAATTAAAAAAAAAAACGTCTAGATCGATATCTGGAAAGCAAAGTTATCGTTGATTTAAAATTAGTTATTTTGCATATTTTTTGTGATGGTCATGTGGACTGTTTGGATAATATATTTTGATAGATAATTCTGATTGTAGCAAGACCAAATCCATTAGAAATATTATTTTTGGTGCTTTATTTTTATATATTATATCACACAATTCTGGTAAATACAGAGTGCAGTACAGTCCGTGCAAATTTACACTCCCAAACTCTAGCTCTCCATTAGATTTTTTTTAAGTTTTGGGTGTGATATATGTAGTGGCATTGGAGTGGGTTGATCCAGCCTCATTCCCAATATCCTATAGCCCCTTTGATTGTTTCTTGTTTCTAGATTTCCTTTTTCATTTTTTTTCCTTTCTTAGATACAGAATTGCTACATTTCAATTGGAAAAATATCAAAAAGACAAAAACAATTGTTGCATGCTAGATTTGTCTTTGAAGCACTAGTGAAGAGAATGAATTAGGAGAATTTTTTGGTTTTATATATGAATTGATTGTTGGCTTCTTGGTGTGTGTGAGTTTGTGTTTCTAAAAGTTTGCAAAAAAAAGAAAAGGATCTATCTCCCTCCCATAGCTAGAGTTCATCAAAGTGAATGAATTGCATTGTCATTCTTGCATTTGATTGGTTGGGTCAAGAGTCAAAACTTCACTAAAGTTTCATCCACTACCCTTAGACTTAAGAAACAACCTTTAAAATAAATCATAATCTAAAATCAATTAGACACCTTCCTTTTGATAGTGAACCAACATTAGATAGGCTTAGGGCCTTGGATTAGGATTGGAGAGTAAACTCTCCAAGGCCACAAAACGAAACCTAGAGTCATTAAAGAGAGTCAAAATCCATTCTTTCAACCAATGTATTGGGAGCCTCCTCTAGCACATGATTTAATCACGAGGTTGCACCGAGGAAAGTAGGGAGATTACCCCTCTGCTTGTTTTGGTGTTTTTGATATAACTTTGATTGCTACATATACGTTTATGTTGTTGGTTAACACCTTCATAGATTTAGGATGTGTTACCCTACCCTTACATGTGTTTGGAGTTATGATTTTTCGCCCGACCATTGATTTTTAGGTGGTAGCCTTAGTGAAATTTCCTAGGGAGATACATAGGTGACTGCAGGTGGGACAATCTTGTAGTACATGGGGGAAACATTTTTTTATGGTCTCAGTTCTCTCGGAGGGTTCTCACATTAATAAAGGGTACTTGCACCATTCAAGGCTATTTCACGTAGATCATCATAACTACTCCTCATACATCCACTATTCAATCCCGTGGGGACTTCATTTCCCCCATATGGTTGGTTTTCAGAAGGCCATTGAACCCATTGGTTTGCTTGTTGTTAGCCTAGATTTGATTAGTGGTGTGCTCTTTGGGTTCGAGTATAAGTTTTCCTTAGATTGAATTATGTTTGGATTTTAACATAGTATATTCACCGTGGCTGAACTACCGCGTCGGTCCCTTCGACTACGAGGACTTGAACCCCCTATAGAGGAACAACCACCTATCAAGAGGCATGAGATAGCTGATGAGGATTTTGAAGGGCTTGAGCTTTGGTTTTATGAGACTAGTTTAGTCATGGTAGAAGTGGTAGAGGAATGTCCTCCAAAAACTTGTAATCCTCCTTTGGCTGAGCCAGACACACCTCTACTTGTCCAAGTGAAGGAAATGTTTAGCGCACATTTCCCTTTGTTTAGTCGCCCTCCCACCATGTCAGGAACAATTTTTTCATCTAGCGTAGATGAGGTTACGATCCCATCCTCAAGTGGGACAAGGGAAAATACCCTAGGGAACATCCCCAGGATGTCTACATTTCCACCCCTTATCTCCATTGGACCTACACCATCCATACCATTCTCTTTTGGTTCCTCGATCTGGGGATGCCAGTCATGTCACCATCTCCATCCGTTAGTTTAACAAGCGTTTCTACACCCATCCCATCTATCTCAACGCCCAGCTTTGGATATTATTCTAGTGGGAGGTCGAGCTTTGGTTTCATCATAGGGGGTGGAATTCCATCCACCTCCACCATCCCTATGATCAGCCCACTATCATCAGGAACTAGTTCACCTTTTAGGTGGAATATGCCTAGTGATTTTGTGGTTGTCCCTAGTCAAGTTGGGGGCAGTAGTACATCAAGAGGTTTTAACTTTCCATGGGTTATCAAGCCTTTCCATGGGGGAACATCCCTTGGGGGAATGTTTTCACCTTGGGGAGTTTTTCCTTTTGTTACCACATCAGATCCTGGGAGTTTCTTCCTTGGGACTAACTTTAGGAATTTTTTTCTTGAAGGGTCCACATTTACCCTAAGTGGAAACCCCTCTAGGGGAATGTTTGGTTGTGGGAGAAATCATTCTCCTAGAGGTGCCATCATCCCAATAGGAACTCACTCTTCAGAAGCTCCTCAAACCTCTAGTAGTACCAATATAGGGGGACCTCAAGGCCCATCTAGGATAGCAGAGAATTCACCTCCCTCCTGGTATTCATTTTCACCATCGTATTTCCTCGCAATGTTAGATTTACCAGATTTGTGACGGTTAACAAATGGCCCTATTTCCCATGACCCATGATGGTCGAAAATTCCTTCCAAGTTTCTCTTAGACATTCTGAAATTCAATGGAAAGTCAGTAGAGAACCCCTCCACAAACATCATGGCATGTCTCTTATGGTGTTCATCCAACTCATTGATGGATGATAGTGTGAGGTTGTGTCTTTTCCATAGATCCTTGACCAGAGATGTTGCCAAATTGTACATTGAGTTAAAATGTGGTTTCTAGGAAGTCGACGAATCCATGGAATCCAAACTTAGGACCCCATGTCGATGATGTGGTCGGTTTTGTTTCCCATGCCTATTTAAACCATTTAGTTACTCAGATGCATCATATGTCCATTAAGTCACACCGGTGAGATTTTGATACTAGTGTTCAAATGAATGTGGTCGCTACTCATACCTTCAAGTTCAATTTGGTGCAATCCATGCAACCAAAGATTCCTCAACAACCTAGAGGAAAGAAATAGAAGAATAAAAAGAAAAATTCCAATATTGAGAAATGGATTTCCTCCACCCAAAGCACCCATGAGGGAGGAACTAAGGAGAAAATTAAGAGTAATTTTCCCAGACCATTTGTGGGGACAAACACCCTACTCACTAGTGTCCTCAAAAGGATGAAGTCCATATATGTTTTTCACAACATCGGGCCCCCAGTAGCCTATTGTCTTAACCCATCCTTTCCCCCCTCAACCTCAAAATATGGCTGCCACAAATCCTTCAACCCCTTCGGAAGGAGGCATGGAAAGTACCCCTCATCATGAGGGGTCTTCCTCAAATTACTCTATGTTCATGTGTGACCACACAGTGAACTTGCATACTTTAGCCAAGAACTATGACATTTTGAATCCTTCCCATTCTTCCTCTGAAACATCATATTCTTCCTATCATAGTAGCTCTCTTTAGATAGAGAAGCCATCTTTTGACGCACCTGTTATCCCCCCAAAAGACATTATTTGATGTATGACACATAATCCTAACACATGGGATGCCAAAAACTATAGTATTGTGGAAGACTTGCCCCAGGCACCTTGTGCCATGTCAGCTCTTGAAGTTCTCCAAACCTTCTTAACTCAGTGGAAATCCTTACTATCTTCCATGGGCGAGGTTGATTCCTTGGATTCGAGCTTGATGACCTTTGATTAATCCTAGGTTACTCATAGGATCTCCCATCAAGTATCCTTCCATATTAAAGTGCAAATGATGGGTAAAAACATCTTCCAAACAATCGTTGATGAAGGAGCCTCAACTTGCATCATGTATATTTGTTGTTGGAAGGCCATTGGCTCTCTGAAGATCAACATGTCTACCACATTATTGAAAGAATTTGATGGATACATGTTAAAAACCCATGGAGTAATCATCGCCTTACCCATTGAGTTAGGTGGTAAGGCTATCTCTATTGATGTGGAGGTTTACCACGCACCTCTTGAGTACAATTTGCTACTCAGGCATAATTGGTTCTATGAGATGTCTACCATTTTCTCTTTTGTCTTTAGGGTCCTACACTTACCTCACTAAGGGAAAATATTTATTATTGATCAACTCACATTCTATACCCCAGACCTTGGATCCAATAGAGGGTCTAATGTACCCTTTGTCGGTAATACCACACAGTATTATTTGAATGTCAATGTAGGGATGTTCAAAGATCCTTTTCTTATGGGAATATTTCCCCTTCCTTGACCATATTCCACTGCTAATTTTTTTCCTATAAAAATGATTTACTCAACTACCAGTGGATCCCTTGGGTTTGTTGATCCTTGGGTGGTACAGCGTTCTGAGGATGTTGAACCATATGGAGCATCGATTCCCCTCACTGCAGTTGAGATTGTCAATCTAGCAATCCCATCATCATTTGTTGATACTGGTGACCAACTTCATCCTCATATGGAGTGTGATCAACCTACTTCACCCATACATATTGTTGACTCTCTCAATTCACATGACTCCATTGATTTTGAGTTTCCTTCAAAAGAGGCCATCCTGGAAGTCATGGATTCCATAGAAAAGCCAAAATATAAGGTGATGCATCAATCATCTTGTCCTCATTTAAAACAAATCAGAGTTAGCATGATGATTCTTGACCCGAGACTGGGGCAATTTTCTTGAGCATCCAGTGGAACCCCTAGTCTCAACCATTTTTCACCTTAGTTTTATTTTTCGGAACTTGCCATAGAATTATCTGCTACCCCTTCCCTCAAATATTTTTATTTTCACTTCATGTCTTGATGGATCCTATAAAGGATGGGATGTTTCGTAGCTCATGAAACCACTCATGATGGATATCTTCATATACATAAATTCATTTATATGTGGCATGGCCCCAACATGGTGTTCCATATGATGGCAACATCGGCCCATGAGTTCACTGGTTATGAAAAATATCCTTATCCTAAGCCTTGAAATGGACTCTACTATGTGTAAACCATCAAGATGTGTATTTCCTTGTACATAGGTGTGTGGTGTGAGTGCTTTTGTTTTTCTTATAAAATATCCAAAAAATCCAAAAATATTTTATTTTTTGAGGTTTCATTATGGGTTTTGACCTTGGAATCTTGTTTACATGTGATTGAAATGATTCTAGGGAATTTTTTTACAAACATGGCGATGTCCACTATACTTGAGGTATATATTTCTAAACTGACATATAGGGATAGGTTTTTCTCTGCATTTTTCACTTTGCATTACTACCCATCCATATCGTAAGCGTTATTTCTTAGGTTCGAACCTAGTCGATTGCAACCTTAGGAATTTCTTTTGCACATCATAATTGGTTCAGTAGTTCCTACCCTTCATGGGTTCCCTAGTTAGCACCCTGATTTTCATTTGGTTCCCATGATCCATTTTTTCCATAGGCTTGGGAGCCCTCCTTTAACCCCATCATTACTTGAATATTGAGCCTCATTTTCCTATCTTTATTTGTTTTCTGGACATATCCTGTGGGATTTCTCAAACATTTTTCTTGTTGTTTAATGGTTTCTTATGATTTTTTTGCTCGCGTCATGCTTCCCACTGATGCGTTGTTGTTTTCTCAAATCCCGTTTACCACTATTGCAGTAGCCTTGGCCATCTGCCTCTTGCATTATTTGGCCTTTGTTTTCCATCCACCTACCCAGGGAGAGAACAACTGCTAAGAGTGGATCTCACTTGCCAATACCATTTTCATTCCTCATTGCTTAGGTTGGTTCCATGAATTTGGAACATAGGAGCATGTTGTTAAGCCACTCATTCTCTCCCGCCAAGTATACTTTTATCTCTTTTTTGGACTAGTAAAAGGACACAAAAAAGGTATCGAGATTAATTTCATCATTCTTTAGTTCCTGTTAAACCATGAACGAGATTGAGCATACTTGCATCATTATTTTGTGCTCGTTAAACCATGAAGAAGACAAAAAACACACAAAAAAAACAAAAAAAAGAGTGGGTTTTTTTCCACCATTGGTCTATTCTCAAAATGGAAGCATCAATCGAGTCGCCCTTGAAAATGGCACCTATTTTCATCCTCATCATACATTTGGGTTTTAGATTTCCTAGGAATCTTCCTAGTAATATGAGTCAGAGATACTCCTCTGACTGGTTACTCTTCCAGTCATCATGGAGAGTGCTTCAATGCCTCCTATGTTGCTTCACTATATTCGTCCATCTCTTGTGTCTCACTGCCAAGTCACCATTGTGTTGTACTATATGTTCAAGGGAATTTTAATCCTGAGTCAACCATCTTTTATTTTGTTGAATTTTTTATTCGACCATCTATGTGTCAGTTGTACTTAGTGATAATCTCTCTTCACATCATCTCTTGGTGTATGTTTCGTGTCAATTGATGGGGGATACATTAAGTCCATCCTTCAACGGATATATTCCTATCGAATTCAACACATTATCGAGGATAGGGATATAGAAACCAGTTAGTACCTTGGAGCCTACAGTCCTCAACGACGGGGCTCCTCGTGATCGACAATGGGTTTACATCATTGACCCTTGATTGATTCATTCTACTAGTTTTCAGTACGAGCTCATCTATTCACACTCACTAGATTATACTAGGTTCCTTTGGTTCCATATTCATCATTGGTGGACCCCCTTGCATGTGTTAATAGTATACATCAGTGACCAGTAATTAGACGGTTTCAACCATGATCAACATAAGCTCATCTATTTGCATGTTGTAGATTCATACCATCGAGATTTGGGATGAAGACCTTGGGTTTGGGGCAACATCATCCCCTCCCAAGTTGTGATGGAGTATATCACTTGTATATGAGTACTTTGAAGACTTCAGGGGAACTTCCCTCAATGATCATTGTATTCCTAGTATCTATATGTTGTGTCATAGATCCACATTGTACTTGTTGGTGGATATGATTATGTTTCTGACATAGATTGACATTTTATTTGTTGGTGGCTATGATTGAGTTCATGATGTAGATCCACATTGTATTGTCTCGTGGCTATGGTATTATTGATGACATGGATCCACTTTGTATTCCTTCATGGCCATGGTATAGCATTTCATATCATGGATCCACAATGCATTGTTTGGAAGCCATTCTCATTCAGAGTCTAAGTATGTCTACCTAGGGGATTGGTCTATATATGCTCTCATCCTTGGTGTTTGATTGCATGAATTCTTTGGTTTTCTAACCTCCTTTTCTCTCTCCTTGCACTTCCTCACATGGAAATTATTGTAATGTATTTCAGACATCCACTCCTTTCCTAACCTCACCCATTAGGGGACATATATTATAGCCTTAATTTCCAACCTATAGGCCATAGAGGATTCCATAAGAGTATAGAGGCCATAATACATTTTTTTTCTAAGGTTTGAACCCTTTTAAGATCCCTTTTTGGCATCCTCATGGGACTCTTAGTAGATAAAAAGAGAGGCCATCATTGGTCACCAATGCCTCAACAAGTGAGGCACTACTAGACTTCTAGAATCAAGGTGTTACGAGGTGATAGGTGAGGGATGAGTTGGATCTTCATGGAGAATACCTAATAACTCATATCATTCGAGTCCCTAATGGCCTCTAGAAGATCTAGAAGCCTCTACCAAGCCTCCTCCAAGAGCTATATAACAAAGGCAAGCCTTGGGAAAGGCAGAAGAGGTGTTAGGGTGGAAATCCTTTAAAAATATAGAGAGAAGCTCAAGAGGCTAGGGAGGAGCATCGATAACCTGGAACTAAGAGGAAGCATCAACATATAAGGCATGGGTATGTTTTAATTTCTTCCTCATCATAAATAGAACATCGGTTTTCCTCCATTTTATTTTTGTTTTACTCATGAATGAATTGGGTATGATATTGTGAATAATAAATCAAGGTATATATAATAAGTTTATCTATCTTAACACTAGAAGTATAGTGGATATGTAGTTGCTTGGATCTTTATATGTAGGGAGAAGATTGGAGGAGATGGATTTGGATCTCAGGAGCTACAACGGCCAGGACACATGAGGACAACCACCAATCCAAGGTATGTTCAAACCTCCTTTTTGGGTAAAAAAGGGAAAATTTACTTTGATCTAGGAAAACCATAGGAATATAGCCTTCTTTCTATCTTGGATAGAGGGAAGATCCAAGGGATATATTGCTATTAATTTAGTGAGATCCCTATGAGACTTTGTCCCATAACATTCCTTCATGTTGTTTTAGACACTACACTTTATATCATTGTAATACTTGTTGCAACACCTTTGGCTGTATCGATATTGATATATGGAGGTGGCCTAAAACTACCTCCCCTAGAGAAGTTTTGATAGCATTCCCTACAAATCTTGACTACCATGGAGTTGAGAGTCTCATACACCTCATTGAACCCACCTAGAATTAAGAAGTTATTTTTCATAATGTGCATATCATAAGACCTTGACTACCAAAGTCAGTATCCACATTTGGACAAGGGAATGAATCATATAGTTTAGATCATACATAAATCTCTCCACCTAGCACTTGTCAGTGTCCATATAGGAATCATGTTTCACTAGCTCCATGAACCTCATCTTGTATGCCTCCATTGTTTTACCTCCATGAACCAATGGATGAAAGGATCCAACCCAATACTCTTTAAATTATGTTGGAAGATACTACATTCAAAACAAATCCTCAAATAACTCCAAGGTGACATTGTTAGTAGTGAGATGCAACTACCTCTCTAGGTTTCTCAATTAGGTTAAGGTGTTTTGATGGAGCTTGAAAAGGGATATATTTTCCTATGATGCAGAGGTATAGTCTCTTAGTGAAAAGCACCTTGTCATGCCTTCAAACCATGCTTCAATGTTTTCCCTTACAAGGTCCCTAGAAAACTTTGAGAGCTTGATTTTACTGGAGTTATATAGTAATATCCTCAAGAGGAGGCCCTTGCTCTAAATTTATTAACCCTTCAAGGTTTCCCTCTCCTATTTGTGGGTGATTTACTTCCACACCCAATGTTGGGAACCCTCTTACTATCTCATTTATGGCCTCAAAAGAGCACAATATGAGAGCCAATTCAAGTGATAGTGGTGGCTGTGTCAATGTTGATTATTATGGTAGTGGCATTGATCGACCTAGATCTCCATGAACCATGATTAATATTGCATATAAAATAAGGAATTATTATTAGGGGTTTATGTCATATAATCACTAAAATTTAATTAATAACATTTTTTTAAATATTTCCAGAGGTATGCCCAACTTCTATGAGTGAAAAATGTTAAAGAGATTAAATCAAGGATGATTATGTAGTTGATAATATGGAAGTACACCCACTTCAAGGCCAATGTTCATTCCCATGCACACCTAAGTACAGAGGTATCCAAGGTACACATTCTACTTTTCTAAGATGGGGTGAACATTAATACTATGTGCATCCTACGAATTTCAACCTTTTCAATCCTTGATATTTGTAATTTAAGTGTTGGTTATCATGAATTTATACATAGGATTATAACTTTAATTTGTTTTGAAAATTATAGAAATAATACACTATATTCTAGTTCTTGAGATGCCATGTCTTAGGGTCTACATGTCCTTAAACTATTTGTTCACTCCCAATGTTATTGTGGATCCATGCAAGTAGTGATTTATACTGAAATTTTATTTACATTGGTAATTAATTGATTTGTTTCCATTAGTGAATATTGAGCATTAAATAATTAAGGCCCCATGATTAATTAAAATAATAGTGTTGTGTTGCAATTTACATGGGACCCGCACAAGTGGTGGTCCAAGTTTAATGTTTATGGTCAAAGCTCAACTTTTTCCATCTTAATTTTATTTCATATGTATTTGAATGTTTTGGTTACATGATTAACTTCTTATATGTAACTAGTAGTCTTAATCCTATGATGTTACTAATTCCACCTAAAAAACATCAAACATTTAACCCTTTAATAGTGATTATACTTACATTTAAATGTATTTCATCTTAACATCATCAAAGGGTAGATAAACTTAAAAGAATGTTTTAAATTTGAATTCCATTAATCCAATTAATTATGGAAACCATCCTTGATATTGTTAATACAAAGCAATTGTCATGAAAATCCACTTGTCATGATATTCATGACATTTTCTAGATTTTAATTAGAATATTTCAATTTTTCCGAACAAATGGTTGAAAAGACTAATTATCTCCATTTCCTCTCTTCCTTTCCTAGAATTGCATAGTATCATCACCTCTCTTACTTAGAGGAAAAGGTTTCAACATCATGAATCTTAGATTTCAATAATAAGTGTTGGAGTGTAGTGGGTAGACACAGGGTTAATCATTAACAAACAATCAAAACCCTTAGACACCAACCTGTTCAGCATCACCTACAAGCAAGTGAAGTCTCACCTGAGGAATATAGAGGGGATGCAGGAACCAAGGTTCTACAGTGATGAGGGGAAGTGAGGCATTCAACATAACCATACTATGCACTATCCTATTAGGAAATGAGACACACTTCCATGCTAAACATAACATAGAGAGGAAGAAATATTTAATCAAGAAAGTAAATGACACATCAAGCACATAGTACACAGAAATTTTACCCTCGAAACCCAAATCGAGAAAATCAACATTCATTGAGAGTTCTTCTCCTTGTTGTCTTATTCATTCATAATAAAAGGTTACATGTCTAACCTTGTTCCACACCTAATACACAATCGACATCATACCCTCTTGCATACACAAGAACAACCCTATAGCCAATTCGGCTTACATCTTCATGACCAAAAACCTCTATGATTATTGATTGACTCATTTGATTAGAATTTTTGGCCTTACAACACACCCCATTTATAGGATTTACAACAGGAAAAATCCTAAAGAAAATGACACCCAAAAAGGTTGCAGATCCATGTAGATAATTAGCTGCAAATCCTGCAAATCTCATAATTTTATTACAATCGTATTACCCGTCGACTACCAATCAAACTTCATTTGGTCTTCATTTGGTTTGCACACACTCACCTATCGACCTCTTATCAATTGACCTATTTTATTTTACCTGGTCCACTAACCTCAATCTTCAACTTGTTGTTGATCCACTTAGACTTTGTCTTTGCCTCGTCAAACCACCTCAACCTTCAACATCGAATTGTTGTCCATCCACCTCAACTTCATCTTTACCCGGTTGAACCACCTCGACCTTTGACTTTGACTGTCAATCGATCCACCTCAAATTTCACTGCAAATAATATAACAACCCAACATTCTCCCACTTGTTGTCTTCTTTGTTGAAACTAGAAGACCTTTGAACTTTCATTCACAGACCTAGGGAAGCAATTCCCATTGCCTCTCTGCACCAAGATAACTTCACAACACTCACATACTTGGTCAACGATTCTTCTATGTTTTCCAATGTGTCTACTTTCTCCAGCAACTCCAATGTGTCTACTTTCTCCAGCAACACCTTGTTGATTTCCACCATGTCTCTCACGAAATGGTATTATACATAAATGTGCTTAGTCTTTGAATCATAACATGGGTTCTTTGCTAGAAATATTGTTCTTTTACTATCGCAACTTATCCTCATAGCTCTCTACTCAAACCTAATTCCTGAACACAACGTTTGTAGCCATACTGCTTCTTTGCTTCCATGAGTGGCTTCCATGTATTCAACTTATGTTGTTGAAAATGATACAACCGCCTGTCGCTTACTGATCCAGTTGAATTCTCCACCGAATATTTTGAACACATATCCATTGGTTGACCTTCCTCGATCCAAGTCTCCAACCCAGTCAACATTGAAAAATCCATGTACATTTAATTCACTGTCACCTCCATATTTTCCTTGGTAGAATATAGCATAATATTTTATGCCACACAAATACCTGAATACTCTCTTAATAGTCATCCAATGTTGCTTCCCAGGTGTCGACATGTATCTTCTCAACACTCCCACTACATGGGAAATGTTTGGTTGAGTGCATACCATAACATACACTAGACTACCAACAACACTTTCATAGGGAACACGTGCCATGTCCTCTATTTATTCCTATGTTTTTGGTCACTTTTCAACAATTATCCTTGCTCCCATGGGAATTGGCACCTTCATCGGTTTGCAATCCTGCATGTTGAAACACTTCAAAATTGTTTCAATATACTTTGTCTGATTCAACTAGAGATTTCTAGTTTCTTGATCTCTCTTAATATTCATTCCCATAATGAATTTAGTTGCACCGATATCCTTCATGTCGAACTTGGAGGATAGCTTCTTCTTCACCTCATTTATTTCATCCATGTTGTTTCCAATCAGCAACATGTCATTGAAATACAAAGCTACATATATGAAACACCCACCTTCTTCTTTGGAATATATGCAGTGATCATCTTTGCTTCTCAAAAATCCAAAACTAAGGATGTATGTTTCGAATTTTTGGTACCACATCCTTGGTGATTTCTTTAGACCGTAAAGGGATCTTTTTAGTTTACACACCAGATATTTGTTTCCCTTTATTACAAATCCTCCAGATTATTTCATGTGGATTTACTATTCCAGGTCCCCATGTAGGAACGTTGTCTTCACATCCATATGTTCTATCTCTAGATCAAATGTTGCAACTGGAGACATTAGTACTCTAAGGGAATTTAATTTTGCAACAGGGGAAAAAATATCACCGAAGTTGACTCCTTCAACTTGGGAATATCCTTTTGCTACCATTTGAGATTTGAATTTCTCGACTTGACCTACTGCATTCATATTCTTATTGAATAACCATTTTATACGGACAATATTTCTTCTAATAAGAAACTTGACTAAGTCCCATGTCTCATTATTGTGCAAGGATTCCATCACTTCAACCATGGCATATGTTACTACCCTAATTTGCAAGGGAAAATTTAAAATTTGGTGTCTTGTTTTAGCAGCACATGCATTAGAGACAGGTGCGCTATAAGAACCAAGATATTATTGCAATACTCATTTATGTCACTTATGCCATGACAAACTACTCAGGAAGATTGGTATGTAAAGGTGTTAACCCTTCTAAGTTGTTGTAAAGTTGTCAAAAATTTGGGTTTTATTTGGTTGGGAAAATATGCAGGATTTTATCTTCTTCTTTTTTTAAAATATTGGCCTTTAGGGCCAATATCCAATTTAAGTTGCATATCATTTCAAGACCCAATTCATCACCAAAGTTCATCAAAGCATTATCTCAAGTCACAAAGTTAGCAATCGACAACACCATTACACAAGGCACCAAAGGAGATCTCACAAGGGTTAACAAGTGTGTGCCATTGTTAGGACCACACAATGTATCTTTTTGCCTATACTTTTTGCCACTATTACACTCTTGATCACTCACATTTGAACTCATATTATCACTTTATCCTATCTTTCCAAAGGTATATAACGTCTCTTCTCTTTACTATACATTTAATCTGTTTTGCATATAATTTCACATCACTCTCGTACTTAACCATTGATTAGAAATGTATAAGTGTTGAAACAGTTCAAACTGCAGATTAGCATTTGAGGCCTGTTGCTGAAACAACAATTCACAGAATCTTTTACACAGTCCATGGTCATGATGCTGAAACACAAAGGAAGTTGATACACAGTCCATGGTCACGATGCTGAAACACAGAGGAAGTTGTTACACAGTCCATAACCGACAATGCTGAAACACAGAGGAAGTCGTTACACAGTCTGCGGTCAACAAAAACTCACACAGATTGACCACAACAGCTGCACTGTGAGAAAATCATCAACCATCGCCACTACCTGAGAAGTGATGAACAGTCAAAGCGCAAATCCTGTGGCTGAAACAGCCTGTGATTTGCGATGCCGAAACAGTATGCAACATCAGCAACAAGAAGAACTGTTAGTTTTATAGTTTTATAGTGTGTTAGTGTAAATTCACCCGTTAGTTTTATAGTGTGTTAGTGTAAATTTTGTTTATGCCTTGATTAGTTTATGTTTTGCTGAAACACTACTTTAATGAATTATTCTTTGTTGAAACACTACTAAACTCTGTCTTACCGAATGTTACATTGTTTTCATGTGGTTCATGCTTGGATAATTGATAATCATTTTAGTTGGCAATCCTGTGTGATGAATTTAAGGAAGTTTGGTAATCAGAGACTGGCGCTAAAGGTTCCTGCTTAAGGGAAGGGATCAAGGGTCCTGTTCTCTGTTAGAAGTAGTCAGCTTCCAATTATTTTCATGAGTGTGCTAATCAAGGACTGGTGCTAAAGGTCCCATCTTAAAGGAAGGGATTAAGGGTCATGTTCTCTGTTAGAAGTAGCTAGCTTTCAATCATTTTCATGAGTGTGCTAATCAGAGACTGGTGCTAAAGGTTCCTACTTAAAGGAAGGAATTAAGGGTCCTGTCCTCTATTAGAAGTAGCCAGCTTTCAATCATTTTCATGAGTGTGCTAATCAGAGACTGGTGTTAAAGGTTCCTGCTTAAAGGAATGAATTAAGGGTCCTGTTCTCTGTTAGAAGTAGCCAGCTTTCAATTATTTCCATGAGTGTGCTAATCAGAGACTGGTGCTAAAGATTCCTGCTTAAAAGAAGGGATTATGGGTCTTTTTCTCTTTCAGAAGTAATTAGCTTTCAATGCATTAATGTTTTCATGAAAGTGTGTTAATCAGAAACAAGGTGCTGGAGTTCCTGCTTGGGAATAGGGTCCTGTTCTCTGGTTACAGAATAGTTGTTCTTTCCTATTGCAGTTGTTATTTTAATGTAATCCATGATTCTTTAGATTAATCATCTCTTTAGGCTCTGCAATAGGTAGGTTGCTTTCCTGTAATTCAAGTTAGAACTTCAAATTATTCAAGGCAAGTGTGATTAATATAGTTTCCTTTACTACAACTCTAGGTTTCTTTTGGAATTGAGCATATATAGTGCGTGGTTACCTTTGAAATAAACAGAATTCCCTGGGTTGACAATTTATGTAGCACTTGATTGTTTGAATTAATTAAGCAATTATAGTGACCAACATTTTGGCACCGTTGTCGGGGAAGGTAATTATAGATTTCAAAAGCACTTATGATTTTTCAGATACAAAGATTGCATGAAAGGACACGGAGACCCCAAAGACACTAACCCTACAGGTGGAAAAGGAAAAGGAAAAGGAGGAAGAAAGACTTACATTGACGAGATTATATCAAAGTATGAATCTATTTCTCAACGACCAAACCTTCAGAAACAAAAGTCCCAGCCTTCATTTCAAGCAAACTTTGAAACAGGGAAAGAAGTTTGGAGTCCTAAGACAGTCCAGAAGCCAGCAGGAAACATTGAGGACAGAGCAAGCGTAGTAGAGGAGCAGACAGAAGAAAACATGGATGAGTACAATGAAGAATTGCATCATGAAGAACAAGCAGGTCCTGAAGGAGAGGTAAATGATGAAAACTCTTTCTCTACATTAGGATTTCCTATTGGCGATCTTCCTAGAGGAGTAGCCCCCATGAAAAACATTCCACTCTCAGCACTACCTAGTTTTCATGGTTTGTCTTCAGAAGATCCTGATGAATTTCTTTTTGAGTTTGATATATTATGCAGAAGTTATGATTACGTTTCTAATGCTCAAAAATTAAATTTATTTCCAGCAACACTAAAAGGGAATGCACTAAGATGTTTTATGAGTCTTGGAGGCCATGTAATCACAACATGGGACCAAATGAAACAGAAATTCCTGAACAAATACTAGGAGTACTGTCGAACAAGAGAAAAGAGGGAGGAACTATTTAAGATGATGCAGAAAGAGGATGAAAATCTAGAGGAATTTGTAGAAAGGCTACAATACAATCTACAAAGATCCAGTCACCCCAATGTAAGTAAAGACATTCTTAAAACTATATTATTAAAAGGAGTAAGGGATGACTGTTTAGATATGCTGAACATGCTTGGAAAAGGAGACATATCTAAGGAATCATACGATGAAATTGTTAATTTATGCAAAAGATGTTCAAGAGGAGATTCAAGAAATAGATCAAACAGCAGGGACACCACATTTTCAAGAGTCCAAAAATCAGCCAGTGGGGGAGCAACAAGAGACAAGATAGGTAATTTACTTGAAGGTTTTAAAACTAAAATTTTAAGCTCTTTTGCCTCACAAATTGACACCCTGTAGATTCAAAAGAAGCAAGCAAAAGCAGAAGCAGCCCTGTCCATCTTTTGTTCTCAATGCAGAGACAAGAACCCACGAAGGGAATGTCCATTAGACAAAAAGGCAATCTACACCATCTGTGATAAAGACCATGGTACCCAACAATGTCCATCTTTACTAGGGATCAAGGTAGCATTACAAACAACGGACGAAGAAGCTGAAGCGGTCTATCTGTTGACACAAAGAAGGCAATAGCAACCGTGGGGACAAGGTATGAATCCTAACACGCCGTCTGCATCTTCTAATCGTTGGAATAATTATCCTTCTTTCAATCAAATGAGTTACCCCCCCTATAATAAAATGCAATACACTAATCAAATGGATTACCCACCCATGCAACAAACTAAACCACCCTTTGTTGATCCATCAATGTGGACCCCTTGGCCTCCATAGCAACAACAACCATATCAGAACCAATGGAATCAAAATTGGAGAGGAAAACAACCCCCCTTCCAAAATCAATTACCTCAATCGCAATTCCTGCAACCACTCTCCTTACCAGCAGGTACTCCACCGAACAATCAAATGATGAGACCCCAGCTACATGTACAACCTAACCCTAACCCAAATAATAAAGCTGTGCAGTGCATTGATATTTATAACCAGCCTACACTTTCTCTTCTCCCTACGCAATGCAACGATATTCATTTACGATCTGGGAGAATAGTGGAACCTGCCATAGCTGATGTTACCTCTTCTGATAAAGAGGAAACAAAAAAGCATGATGTACCTGAAGAGGTACAATCATCCTTTAACAATGCTGCTGAAATAGAAAAACCACCATTTCCTAAGCGTTTAGCCTTGACTAAAACGCCTGAGCCAACAGCCTTCAATCTTCTAGGGGAATTACAAAATTTATATGTCAAAATTCCTCTACTACAAGCACTCCGAGACGTACCAATCTATGCCAGGACAATGCGAGACATTTGTGTTAAAAAGCCTGATAGGAAATTAAGGATCCCCTTACAGTCCATGTTATGGGAGACTTGTCTGCACTAATGTAGGGTAAAGCTTCCCCAATTAAATATGGTGATCCCGACCACCCTACCGTTTCAGTACAAGTTGGAAAAACGATAATCCCTCGAGTTCTGGTAGACCTAGGTGCCACTATCAATATCATGAATCTGGAAACCTTACAACTGCTACAACTACAAAATGAAGTCAGAGACACCCCAACTATCCTAGAATTGGTTGACCGATCCACAATTAAACCAGAAGGAGTCATTGAAGACCTTAGTATCTCTTAGAATCCTTGAATTATCTAGCTGACTTTGTGGTACTACAACCCAAGACAAAGTTGGGGGGCCACCCTCTAATTTTGGGTAGACCTTGGCTAGCCACAGTAGATGCTTTTATCAGCTGTAGATCAGGTTCAATGACAATTTCAAACGGTTACGAAACTAAACAGCTTACCCTCTACCCTCACGCTACACCCCTAATTAATAATGATAATTCTGTATGGGTAGATTTTGATTATCAACCTACTCAACCCCTTTTGACCATCGGACAAGCTATAATCCTGAAAGACTCTACCGAGGATGAAGTAATCAATAATTTTATTTGCGAACCCTCCTCTGTGACTCCAGAAACTCATAACCAACTAACTTCACTATTGGATTTTGATAATCAAGAAAACCTCAACTCGGAAAACCCACCTCAAACATCTAGCACCATCTCCTCTAAAAGCATACCAGTAGAAATTGAACCTGGCAAAACACTGAACATAAACCCTAATCTGACAGATGTTGAAACACAAAAATTAATGAAGTTACTTCTGGAAAATAAAGAAGCATTCGCATGGGATTATACATATATGAAAGGAATCTCTCCTGAATTATGTACTCATCAAATATATATTAAAGAAGATTGTCAGCCAATCTGCCAATCTCAGCGATGAATGAACCCTAATTTAAGAGAAATCCTCAAAGAAGAACTTCAAAAATTGCTCAACACAGGGTTTATTTATCCTATATCAGACAGTGAATGGGTTTCCCCA